>JADLZK010008948.1:0-165042 GCA_015847255.1 Hyparrhenia diplandra
GATTCCATCTGGGTATTGGTGGGCAATTTTGATATTTAAGAGCAAATTAATTCACTCAATGCTCATATATTTATAATGGTGGGACATATATGCAAAGAAAGCAATGTGTTTTTTGACACAACAACGAAATGAAAGTTAGTGTCTATTGTAATTGTTTCTTCCCATCTTATAATTTGAAGTGGAAAGATGACCATGCTAGCAATTTCAGAACTAATTAATAACAGTTGTGTTCCTAGATGATTCCCGACTCGCTGACAATAGTTGTCCGATTTGATGGATTGATCTTTTTCCGATTCATACTTCATTGTTTTATCGGAATGAAATAATTTCTGCAATTGAGGTCAAGTTGCTCTTATCATATACAACAAGTGTATATCAATCCTGCAGGCCTGCAATTCTGTCATCTAGACAGATAGTATAAAAAGCAAGTCACACTTATCCCTCCTTCAACCCGGAGAGCCTGAGCAAGGCCCGCGCTGCATATGTAATCAATTGATAAGACACTTTATATTTAATAAATAGTGATGATATTTCATCTTAACTCTTGAAAAGTTTTACCTGACACACCTGTTAGAACTAATCAATCCATTCTCTTGTGCTTCATTTTGGATTGATGAGGGGTCGTGAGTAGTTTGTCTGTGTCCTAGTAATGTGTTGGTAGCTAGGGGGCTTGATTGTCCGGATTCTCTTTGCATTGAGGCGGATGAGCAGCTCAGCCTCTAGCACCCATTTTCACACATCTCTGAAAATATGTACTGTAGAACTGCATTGACGTGTCACTTTTGACAGAAGAAAGTAAATAACTTTCATTTTAATCTCTTCACAGTTCACAAAAAAATGAGAGACTAGTGACTATCTGTGTGTTAACCGGTCATTAGTCACAGCTACTACTTGGTTCTGGTGCCTATAACTTTATAGTGTTGTTCACATATATACATAGCTGTTCTCTGTAGTTTGTATATGCATGTAAGTTCATTTTTGCATACAGCATACGTATCTAGTATTAAACTACCACTTAGCCACAAACTCAGTTATCCACGTGTGGGAGTTAGAGGCTTACCTACGCGGCCAGCAAGATCTAACACATGTATTGTATATATATGTAGGTCCACTTTCAGAGGAGAAGGGCTACATACTAAATATCAACCAAGTAAGTTATTCAGTGGCTAGCATGTGAAGTCACTATGTAAAATGCGACATTGAAGTAAAATCTCCATTGGGAGCGGTAACCAATGTGTGCATCTTGCAATGGCTATGCTCCGTTAATTACGGAATGGTCCTGTCCATGTCTACACCGGAGACTTCTTCTCTGTGATGTGAACGCTACCTCCAAGAGACTAGCTCCTAAACGTTAAGTATGATATAGCACCGTGCATCTTCCATTTAATCTTTGGCTTTGCAACAGTATGTGTCACAGTACTGCTTGAAGGCATGATCTGTTCCATTTCTTGTTTGTATAGAGCTCGCTTGGTCTACAGAGTTCACTTGATCGGAAAAGAGAAATAATGAAATGATTTGTAAAAAATGAGGATGGAGTTCAGTATTGAATAAATAACTAGACTAGTAGGTGTAAATTACCATAAATGCTTAATTTGGTTGAACAACCCCTGCCAAACCGTTGCCTGTTGAGTTGTCAAGCTACCAAAAAGGGCCACAGCAGTCCTAGCTTTCTTATTCATCTGTTGTCTTGCACACTGGCACGTCATGCTTAATCATGAGGTCCCCATTGCATTTGTGTTTGATGATTCCTCGAGATTACAGATTCAGGATCCACTGTTCAACCAAGGAGTTTTTTAGAGCAGAACAGCCAAGACTTCAGCACAAACGTCCATCACTGTGCAAACTCAGATGACACTTTTAGAAATTCCGCACAGACACTGTGCGCGTCTTTGTTTAAACAAGCAGGTGTAGATATATCATTTCCTCGGTCCTGGCGGATTTGGTCCTCAAGACAATTTGGGATTCTGGCCCTGTGCTATTATATATATCATGGCAGCAACAAATTAAATCAATGGCAACTATTGGTGAGGTTAGTTCATGTTGCGAACCTGATTCATCAAGATTGAAACCTCATCTCTGTTCCGGCAAGACCTTTCTTTTGTGCGTCACGCAGAGTTGAAACGAGTGTACAGACCCACCACCAGCCAACAACGAAGCAGCAATTTTTGTTGTGGCCTTAATGAATGCACGCACGGCGATAATGACGCTCTATAAACACTATTTTGTTGTATACACCAATTTATATACAATGTTAGCTTTGCAAACTAATTAATCAAAATGGCAATTACGAGGTGGTCGTAAATATTTTCCATATATATATACACACACACACACCGACTTATAAATGGCAATTACGAGGTGGTCGTAAATTTTGTCTCAATGATCACGTTTGAGGATATTATTACATTATTGTTACCATTTATGATACTATGTTAAAAGTATATGATTCTGTCGTGACACATAGCGCAACATGATAGGATCAAGTATCCATTGCTCAAATAAAAAGCAATTTTTCTAGAAAGGGAGAGCTTAGCAAGAAACAACACACAAGGACAAACTCACAGTTGGTTAGATCTTTGGTGCTCCCCTTTGAAAACATTTTCAACCACTTAAATGTGATCAATCAAACCATATACGTTATAGAACAATTTTCAACCTTTGTCACTGCAACAAAAAAAAAAAGAAAAATGTGATGATATTTTTCCTCTTTTTTCTTGAGCCGAGGATCTTCCCCATTTCAATTGCAATAATGGACAAGTACTTCAGACAGGTTCAGAGACAGCAAAAGGACTTTTTTTCTGTTAAAAAGCTACTCATAATAGAGCAATCCAGGACAAAATTGGCAAGAAAAATTTGTAAAAGATTTATCTTATTGATGAGTTACTATTGTCAATGCTAAAATAGACAAATTAAATACATGTATGGTAAAAATCGGGCACCATGTTTCATTACCTAGTACTTATTCAGCTGACGAATATGAAGGAAATTTCCATTTGTTTTAAAACCAAAATCAACCAGAAACATAAATATTGGCACAAATAGATACCTGCTTCAGCATCAGCATGGCTGCACAAGGCCATGCTTCTTTTTATTGAGGGCTTCCACCTTTTCACTAAGATTTCTTTTTTTTTTTAGGGTAACCCACCTGGAATAAATGTTAAACAATGTTTGTTTAACTAAAGCCACATAGATAAATAATGCTTGCAAGATAAAAACACAGGTCAAATGTTTAGACACGTATTCAGAGGCAAGCAATATGCAGCTTACTTGGTTCTACTCTAAGTACTTATGTATCATATCCAATTTATAGAACAAATTGAACAATAGATTATATGTGCACCATAGGATCAATCGCACACATATAATGACAAAATTAAAAGGAAATAGTATCATCCAAGTGCCTTATTACATCACCTAACTGTATCTCATACATAAATATCATAAATATCATAAAAGTCTTAACAATAAAATAGAAACTAGCTAAGCTTAAGTATTTCGTCTCCATAGGGAAGATCGACCGTTGACACTCAAGCCTAGTAATCATCTTCATAAGGTTGATAACCATGGCCATCCTCACCCATCCGATTTTCCCCAAAATGAAATAAAAGCAAAAGCCGCGGAGTACACAATTACTTTCGACAAGTATAGCATGGATAAATGAGGCTCAAAAGCGACCTTTGGATAAAATCATGTAAGCTTTTAATAAGTCAAAGTTTTATTCATTCTAATCATTCTAAGTGTGATGAATGACTTAATTTATAAGAAATCAATATAAGTCGCAATCACCGAGGCAATCGCAGATCTACTTTTGAGTCCATATAAACCCCGTATTCGAAAATCTCAGAGTGATTTCAAACTCATCAACAACATACAACAGATCGCTTGAGCTTGGTAGTAAAATCCGCAGTATTTCAAAACCAAATTCGATATATATTTAAACATCGAGTCGCTTAAGTATGAATTTATTACAAACTCGAAGTTCATTGCACGGAAGCAAAGATAGTTTTCAAAACCAAATAGTCTTTTTAGCAAAAACAAATATAAGATAGTGCGGGAAGATAGTCATCCCCGCAGCAAAGATGAGAGGGGATATGGAAATGCCTTGCCCCGGCCTTACTCTTCATCAACAGGAAGCAGCACAAGTCTTACAATAACCATGGTAAATATGATCACCTCGCAACAACGGGAATAAAACCTTGAGTACAAAATACTCAGCTAGACTTACCCGGCCTTTGAATAAAAAAAAAGACTCAAGGATTATGATAGGCTTTATCCTGGGGGTTAAATTTGACTCACATTAATTTCGCAAATAAAGTTGTTTAGTGAACCTACACATACTACTTGTATATCAAATTACTTGAGGGTTCTTATTATTTACATAACATAGATCCTGTATAGTCAAGATTAATCATTGCTCAAGAGAATAAATAACAATATAAGTAACTGGATCAGGATATACTTTCGCAACATGATAAAGAACATTTAGTTGTAGTGATTAAGACTACATTGCGTGGAGGTATCCGGGGTTCTCACTATCCGGGAGATGGCGACTAATCGATTACAAACCAAATTGGCGAATACCCCGACACACACCAAGTCTACTTTGCAAAGGTAGACCGACCTCCTCAAGGTGTTACAGGGACGTAAAAGTCTCGGTCTTGCGTGGCCACCCCCTCCCTTCGGTACCAAATTGGCGACAACGGCCGACATCATCGCGGCGCAACATCTGTACCCAATAAAAACCCTCTCGCAACCAACGCCAAAGGAGGAGCGATAAAGCCGAAGCATGGCCGCCCCTAACAATCTTTGCGAGTTTCGTGGCTCATGACTCCTAAGGAGCCTACTATATGCCGTGCACGTTCAACTTCACCACAGCCGACAAAGAGTAAGTCCTTAATTGATCGGGTGGAAAAAGGACCACAAAGTCCACCCAATCTCACATGTTTTACTTTCGGGTTCTCAAGAATGCGGCTTGACAATCACCCATGTGATTGTTCACAACATATCCTCAAGTGACCGACATCACATCTTCATCGCAATCATGATGCGAGCATTAACCTAGACTCGCATAATAGGATAAGGTAACAACTTCAGCAAGGATTTATAATGCATCAACGGTTTCAGCCATTTCCTATAATGTAATGCAAGAAACATATAAAAGACTCAATTCAATTTAATTGGAAGAATAGGGAAGGTCGAGAATGCTCCGGGGCTTGCCTCGCAGAACGTCGCAGAACGTGCTCGGGCACTCAGTCCACTCTTCGGTCGATCCTTCTCCTCCGGTGACTCCTCCGGACTGCACTCCCGGCTGGAACAACTCTCCCGGCTCCTCGATCAGCTCCTCCAAAACCTCCCCCGATCCCGAGATGATGCATATGATGGAGAAAAGAAATAATTAAACTTACAAGAATGACAACTTGCATAAAGTAAAATATGTATGATGAATGGATGCTTCATGATGCAACTACTAATAAGTGCGTATCTCTTCTGCAGAAACACAACTAATTCTACATAAGAACCATTAGCAAGCTACATCAAACAACACCCTACTCTCTATTTCACAGCAAATGGCAGATTGACATGCTGTCACTAAAACAGTCACACAGAGAGTTCTACAACTCCAAATTAAGCAAACTAGGACTCTATGGAAAGCTAACAAAATTCTCTACAAAACATTCCACAGCACCAGCAGCTGAATCTAAACCTAACAGCCTCGAAATTGGGAAAAACAGAGGCTCTGTTTTCAGCCCAAACATCACATTTAATATCCATAACATCAAAACTACTCATGCAACTTATCTCAAAACCTAACCAGCAAGTAAATCAAGTATTTAGCTACTAAATAAACCTACTAGACAATCCAAAAGATAATCTAAAGCACATAAAATAACATGCCCTAGCAAACACTACGCTTGCACACTATAATTAATTAAATGCTAGGAATAATAAATCGACAAAACATGCAAGGTTACCAAACTAATCATACCAACAGATCATAATCATGCTAGGAACACATAATAAAAATACAATTACTCAACATAAGCATATAAGCATACATTTCTAGCCTATTTCCTAAGCACTACAATTATAATAAATATGCAACTACCTCAAAAATTCTATAAAAATTACCAGAGCATCTTCTTTTGGAATGTAACAGCTACCATAAAAATATCATGGCAAGATCATACTTGTACAGCCCTACACAAAAATGACAAGTTGACACCAAACCTAGGCATGAAAATACTTTTGCACTATGAAAAGTGTCAGACAACAAATTTCTGAGTATGAACATCTAATCAAACCTATCAAGAACCACCACACCAAGTTTTACAACCAAAACCTTAATACTTATTTTTCTATGAATTTCTAAAGATCACATGGCACAAAGCACATAAATAGAAAATCACATTTCTTCTGCAGAACATACCATGCAATATATTTTTCTAGATTCTACTCACAGAAACAAGCACCTTTCATACAGAAAGCATATTTTTATCTTGCACCAATTAAAAGATATGATTTTCTCCAATTTCCATGCATTTATGGCCATAAATAAAACTCTATATAAAAGTTCTCAGAAAATAGATTTTCATAATTTTGTACTGTAGCCTATCTCCTAACAAGCACAACAAAATTTGTCTCACCCAATTTGGACTCAAAGTGACCAAGATATGAATTTTCTAAGCATTTCATTCAAATGCGGAAAACGTAAAAAAAAAAAAAAAGGAAATCGGGCGGGGCCCAGCTGTCCACGCCCGGCAGGCGAGGGCACGGCGCTGGCGCGGATCGGCGGCGGACGGATCTTCGCCGGCCATGACCAAATCGGTCAACCAAGTAACCTAAAGCGTATCTACAGCGACGCAAGGGTCACGATGGTGCCCTTTGATTCGACCAAAAACCGACTAAAACAACGACGGCGGCGCGCAGGCGTTTCGGCGGCGGGCGCTGGTGACGGCGGACCGGCCGTTCTCCGGCGATAACCGGCGAACCAAAGACCGTTCTCTACTCTCCGGGCCTAGCGGCGACATGCAAGCAACCTAGGCGCCCTAACGGAGCAACGGCGGCGAAAACGGGCTGGGCGGGCTACGGCGCCACGGGCAGCGCGATCGGGCGACGGCGTGTCCCAGCGAAACGACGGCGGATTCACTCAACCATCTAGCTCTAGACCTCAAGCATCACTATACGATCCTAGAACATGAAAAAGAAAAGACCTAAACTCGATCTACGAGCTCGGACATGAGCTTGCCCCAAGGCGGCCATGGCGGACTTCGCCCGGCGAGCGACAGCGCTGCGAGGCGGTCCGAAACCTCGGGTTTTACCTCAAATCGGCGATGGCTTTAGGTAGAGCAGCTCTGGCGATGCTAGGGATTCGTTTTGAGGTCGATTGGTGCGGTGGTGGCGGCGGAAGCGGAGGGCGGAGCGCGCAGCGGACGGCGGAGTTCGTCTTGGCCGGCGTTTACGCGAGGAAAGCGGGTGGTGGCGGTTTGGGAGTGCGGCTAGGGTTAGGACAGGGTGTGGGGCGCGGTTTATGGGTGCATGGGCGCCCGGTTCTACGGCTGTCCGAGCCGTACATCGGGCAGCGTAGTGTGGCCACGTCGCTGAGCGGCGGTGTCGGCCGGCGGGCTGCCGATGGGTCCCCTACTCTGTTTTCTGATTCAGCAACCGTTTCTGGCCTAGATCTCGAAAACCGTGCGAAATTTGGAAAAAGTCAAAACATCAACTTTGCGTAGAATTTCAAGATCTACAAAACACTCAATATGGACTTTTTCTAATTCGGCCTAGATTTGAAACTAAAAATTAAAAAAAACAGCAAGGTCAATCCAATCATTCAAAAACAGAGTTTGAAATTTGACTTGAGTTTGACTTGAACTTGGGGGGCTCTATTTGGGGCATTTCAAAACCTTTTCACAAGAAAGTCACAACAGATCATTTGCTCCATATAAAAAGTACTTCCTTTCATCTATAGAAACTTTTTGCTAAAAACACTTCTATCAAGCACTTTTGAAATGAGTTTCAAAAATGGGTCAAAGAGGTTTGACACACTAGGGTTGATTTATAAAAATTTTCTAAATCAAAACACAAGCTCAAACATGGTCCTAAATTATGATAAAAATACATCTAAGCATAATCTAGGTCCAAAACATGATTATAGCAAACGATCCTATAGTAGCTAGGTCAAGCAAGCATAAAATGATAGAACTTAATTAAAAGCTATCACTTAACTTGCTCATGCATGAAATGATGATGATGATATGCAAATGATCATGCTTTCAAGATGCTTAACACCTAGGGTGTTACAAATCTTTCCCCTAAAAAAAGAATCTCGTCCCGAGATTCGCTAAACTAACCAGTCTTTATAGAATCAGGTAATTCCGTAGAAGATACTCATCCGTCTCCCAAGTTGCGTCATTTTCTCCATGATTTCCCCAAAGAATCTTGTACTATTTAACCACCTTGCCCCTAGTGACTCTTTCTTTAGTGTCTAACACCTTTGCTGGCTTCTCATAATAGGTCAAGTCTTGACTTATCTCAACACTTCGAGTCGACACTCGCTCTTCCGGAACTCTCAAACATTTCTTCGGTTGTGACACATGGAACACATCAAAAATTCTCTCCATCTCTGCGGCAAACCGCAAACCTGGTAAGCTACTTCTCCCTTAGTGGCAACTATTTTATACGGGCCTACTGAACCTAGGCGCTAACTTTCTCTTTACTCAAACGTTGGACTCGCTTCATTGGTGACACCTTCGGGTAGACATAGTCCCCAACATTAAATCTAATGGGCTTTTACGCTTGTCGGCATAGCTCTTCTGACGATCCTGAGCAGCCTTCATGTTTTGCTTGATGATTCTCACCTTCGCATTCAGCTTCATCAATCAAGTCTATACCATAGTAGGGTCGTTCTCTGTTTCAATCCAATTTAGAGGTGTCCTCGCACTTCCTCCCCGCATAACGCTTCAAGCGGTGCCATCTGAATACTAGCTCGATAATCATTTATTGTATGAAAACTCTGCATACGGCAACCATTTGTCCCAAGAACCTTTTCGCCCGTTATCACACACCCCTTAACATATCTTCTAGTATTTAGTTTACTCGTTCGGTTTGGCCTGTGGGTTTGTGGGTGATAAGCGGAACTACGGCAGTAACTTGGTTCCTAGGGCTTCTCGTAGGCTCTCCAAAAACCGATTGGTCCAAGTGGATCCACGATCCGACACTATCGACTTTGGTATTCCGTGCAAACGAAGTACATGGGTAATGTATAGCTCTGCATACTGATGGGGCTCATAGTGAATATTAATCGGAATGAAGTGGGCCACTTTGGTCAAGCGATCCACAATCACCCAGATCGAATCACATCCCTTCTGTGTCTGTGGTAGCCCAACAATTAAGTCCATAGTAATCTCATCCCATTTCCAATCAGGAATTGGCAATGGTTGCAACAATCCTGCAGTCTTCATATGAACGGCTTTAACTCTGCAGCAATTGTCACATCGAGCCACATGTGCAGCAATCTCTTTTCTCATTTTGGTCCACCAAAATCTGGTTTTCAAATCCCGATACATCTTATTACTACCGGGGTGAATTGTTATCTTTGACGAGTGAGCCTCTGTTAGAATCTGCTCTCTCAACTTTGGGTCTTTTGGCACGACAAGACGATCATCGTACCAAAGGATTCCATTCTCATCCACTTGGAAATGGTCACTAGGTTCCTTCTCTATCTTTTCCTTGATATGGACAATCCCCTTATCTATTTTTCGACCCTCAATGATCCTACTTTCCAACTCATTCGCGCACTTGGATATTGCATAGGATAGCTCGATGCATAGGAGGAAAAAGCCTCCATAGATTCGACTTGTCCCAAACAAACAATGTGATTTCCTACTCAAGGCATCCATAACAACATTGGCCTTGCCCGGATGATAGTGCAACTCAATGTTATAATCCTTTATCAGCTCTAACCACCTTCTCTGTCTCATGTTCAACTCCTCTTGAGTGAAAATGTACTTCAAGCTCTTGTGATCAGTATAAACATGACAAACATTACCAAGTAAGTAATGTCGCCAGATTTTCAAAGCATGTACCACGGCAGCAAGTTCTAAGTCATGGGTTGGATAATTAACCTCATGCTTCCTTAGCTGACGCGATGCATACGCAATGACTCTCCCTTCCTGCATGAGTACGCATCCCGGTCCCCGTACCACGCGCGTCACAATATACATCAAATGGCTTCTGAATGTCAGGTTGTGCGAGCACGGGAGCGGTGGTCAACAACGTTCGTAAGGTACGAAACGCTGCTTCACACTCCGGTGTCCACACAAATTTCTTGTCCTTCTGCAACAATCGGGTCATAGGTTTAGCTATCTTGGAGAAATCAGGTATAAACCTACGATAATATCCAGCTAATCCTAAGAAACTTCGAATCTCTGAAACTGAAACTGGTGCCTTCCAATCCAACACCTCTTGCACCTTACTGGGGTCTACTAAAATTCCATTTTCAGATAAAACATGTCCCAGGAAATGAACTTCCTTCAGCCAAAACTCGCACTTACATTGAATTTGGCATACAACTTATGCTCTCGAAGTCTTTCCAAAACTATCCTCAAATGCTCAAAGATTTCGTTCCTCATTCTCTCGAATACACCAAGTATCTCATCGATGATGAATACAACCCGAACCGATCTAGTTCTGGCATAAACACCGAATTCATCAAACACATGAAATGTGCTGGAGCATTCGTCAAGCCGAAGGACATGGCGAGATACTCGTACAAACCATACCGCGTAGAGAATGCGGTCTTGGGTATATCCTGAGGTCTGATCTTAATTTGATGATACCCAGATCGAAGATCTATCTTAGAGAATACCTTGGCTCTAGACAATTGATCAAAAAGTATATCAATGCGGGGTAATGGGTATTTATTCTTTACTGTTACCGCATTGAGTGGCCTATAGTCCATACACATTCTCAAGGTCTGATCTTTCTTCTTCACAAACGAGGTTTGGACAACCCCAAAGGCGACGAACTAGGTCTAATGAAACCTTTCTCAAGCAACTCCACGAAGCTGCATTTTCAGTTCTGCTAACTCATTGGGTGGCATACGGTAAGGTCTTCGAGAAATAGGAGCAGTCCCTGGAATCAACTCTATTGCAAACTCAACATCCCAATCGGGTGGCAATCCAGGTAGGTCCTCCGGGAATACATCCGGAAACTCACAGACTATCGGTATATCGAGAGATACCGGTTACTTGCAAAGGCGCGAGACACGGTTAAGGTCAATGGTGTTGGGTAGCAAAACCCGATGTTCGGTTGAGTCACGGGGTGTTTCAAATGTACTACTCTATTCACCGTGTCAATAATGGCTCCCCAACTTTTCATCCAATTCATCCCAAGGATCACATCCAAACACAAACCGGGTAAAACTATCAAAGAGGTTACTATTTCTAAGTCACCCATCATGATCTTCACATTATTAACTCTCTCTCTAGTCAACTCGTCAGCCCCTCGCTGAACTAATCCGATAACCAAACCCTAAGTCGACACCTTTTTCATCGTTCTTTCTAGCAAACTCCTTACTCATGAATGAATGCGATGATCCGTAATCAAACAAAACAACAGCACTACGATTGTTAACTAAGCACGTACCAGCTGTCACGGTCTCACCCTCTGGAACTTCTTCAGCACTTGTGAAGTTTGCCTGCCCCACATCTTTGCTTGTAATTCCTTCCGGCTGCGGGCAATTCTCGGAATAATGCCCGGCTTACCACAATTGAAGCAGCTTGTTGTGGTTGAAGGACACCGGCTTTGGAACATTTCCCCTGTCTGCTTGGCTTTCCTTCGGCACACGGGTTGAAGGTCACTCTCTTGAAACGATTGTTTCCAGTCTGATTCTTCTTCTGGGGTGGAACATATCGCGAAGGTGTGACAGGTGGGCGATAGTTCGGACGACGTCCAAAGGAACCACTGCCCTGACTTGGGTTTCCCTCAAAGGATCTCTTCTTGCCTTTAGATGCAGCATACAAGGCACTATTCTTCTCATGGTGGAGACAATCAGTCACAAACTCCTCAAATGTGGCTCTGGTAGAATGTCCCATAGCCTTCTGCATTTTAAGGTTCAACCCTCTCTTGAAACTAGCCAACTTTTTCTCCTCAGTATCAACCATGTCAGGAGCATACCTAGACAGCCTGTTGAAAGCCTGAAGATACTCAGTCATGGTCTTATTATCCTGTCCAAGCTTGATAAATTCTCCCAGTTTCTTTGCCAAAGCACCAGCAGGTATGTAGGTTCGGCGGAAAGCTGCTGTAAACTGAGCCCAAGTGATAGGAACATCTGCAGGTAAGGTAGCACGGTAGTTCTTCCACCATATCGCTGCAGGTCCCTCCAGCAAGTGTGTTGCAAACTCTGCCTTCTGGATATCAGACGGGTTCACCAACCGAAACTTATCTTCTATCGAGGTCAGCCATTCCTCAGCTTCCATGGGTTCCTTTGCCAGAGTGAACTTTGGTGGTTCTGTGGCCTTGAAATTCTTGTACGCCTGGAATCCATCACCTTCAGCACCACCACGACCTCCAGCGGCAATATTGCGCATCTCCCCCAGGAACTGTTGGAAAAACTGCTCCTGGTTTTGCGGAGGAGGTGGATCTTTGTCGATCTCCCCAAGACTGATCGAAGTTTGCGGCTCTCGCGACATTTGAATCAACGATAACCATCAGATGATGTTGCCCAAAGCATAGATATTGAATTGAGGTTACGCTGAATTTATTGAGAGAATAAATTCATCCACAATAACAGGTAACAACAAAATTCAATACGGTCTTTAAAAAATCAACATCACGGTTATGTCAACGCATAAAAATGTATACCAAGATTTCGCAACAAAAATGGCAACAAAATGTTGCACCAACGACATCGTCTCGCGCAGGATAAAGGTCACAATTACCGTAAAACCGATCGTAACATGGGCACAAGCTAAATTAAGGTCTCGATAATACATAAGGTCTCGAATATTACGGATCCAAGTCTGACATGCTGATAGTCTCACGAATAAAAAGGGAAATTACATAATAATAGTGGCACTACACCGCTCGGCTACAAGGGTGTCAAATCTAGATCTAGGTCCACGTGGTAGCATCTAGCTAGAACTAGACGTCGCATCACAGTCATCTACTCCTGTGGTGCCTGCGAAGTAGGGTCTCCATCCTGGTCCTCCTCAGCTGGCGCTGCTGCTGCCCCCACAATCTGAAGATCCTCGTCATCATCACCCATGGGATAGTGATAGGCATGATACAAACGGTAGTACTCCTCTCTCACATTGGTGTACTCGCACTCCACATACTCAAGTCTCTCCTTGATCTCCTTGTAAGCAGCCTCGGCTCTCTCTCGTGCTGACAGTGCCTTCTGATAATGCATGCTCAGGGACTTATTAGCCTTCTCACTAGGTGCCAACTGAACTCGAAGAGTCGACACCTGCATCCTCATCTGCGCTAACTCCTGCTCAGCGGGGTTCTTCCCTTTCTCCTCTGTAGCACGCCTTAGCATGCCACGCAGCCTCCTGCGGTCTCGGATCAACTGATCTATCTCACCTCTCTGACGAACCACAACTGCCATGGCTCCTTGTGCCTTATCCTCTGCACCAACTGTCATCTGCATCATAGCGAACATAGCACTCATGGCGTCACAAGTGCTATCCCGCTCCTCGCCTTCGCCCCTCCGTAAAGGGTCCACACACCCCCCGCCCCAAGCAAAGTGAAAAGAGGGTCGCCCGAGGAAAGCTGGAAGCGTACCGGCCCCAACCAACACTTCGGGGGTGGTCTACCATCAAGTTCCTCAACACACGGAAGGCAAAGCAATGTCGGCCGCAATCTCCGTGACAAATCCGCACTCTGTGATATCCCATCCTACCCATACGGCAAGAATTTGCCGTATAGAACCACAAGGTGAATCCCGGTAACAACCGCTCGCATGGGGAGCTATCTCCCAAGTATACGTAGGAGCCCTGCAGGTAACCAATCGCCGGAGTACACGCCACAAAGACTGTGGGCATGCCAAACTTCCTCGTCGCAATCGTACCACTACCAAAAGCTGGGGTTGGATCCATCTCAGTAGCAAGATTTAGGAGATAATGTGAGATTGAGAAACAACAAAGTCCAGTTTGGTCGAATTAGGGCAAGTACTAATAATTAGGGGAAAAGATGGAAAATGCATGAATGACATGATGTAATAATTTAAACATGATGCATGCACGTTACCTACGTAACTCACGGATTAGGAAAGAGATTTCTCTATTCGTTTTAATGGTGGCAACCTACGATCTCAAAAAGAAAAATAAGACGGTTCTAGACGATCTAACGCATTCTTACCGTTAGTGTACCTACAATTCATTTCAGCCCACAATATATTCTTGCAATGCAAGAATTTAAATTGCATATACCGCTTCACAGTCCACCTAACGGCATCATCGCATACCATGCGGAAAAATCACATGTTACACCTACTCAATGTGTACCCATACACAAGTCTACGGGGCACTACCCGACCACCACGGAGCTCTCAAAACCATTTTATTTTCCCCTAGACCGGCATAAATCTGATCATGCTCTCACAGCTCACACCATTACCTTGGGCGTAGAGGCATTGAACAACCATTACCCCGAGGCGTAGAGGTACTTCGATCCATTCATGATTACTCAAGTGAGTAACCCCGCACTCACCGGGCCGCACGGCAACCAATCACCAACAACAAAATATAATGCATAACCCAAACCCAATTAGCCAAGCCACCGACTATCCTTAATTGGGCATAAAGGGTATGACCATGGCACTACTAAATTTTGCAACCTTTTTACTCACACCACACAAAAGATTTTGTTTCACAAAACTTTTCGCAGAAAAAGATTAGTGATTCATTTTAATTTAAATACCAGATCGAACTTGTAATTACTAAAACTAAGCTCGATGCCACCGTGATGAGTTTTAACCAATTTATAAGAAATCAAGTATAAGTCGCAATCACCGAGGCAATCGCAGTCTACACTTGAGTCCATATAAACCCGGTATTCGAAATCTTAGAGTGATTTCAAACTCATCAACAACATACAACAGATCGTTGAGCTTGGTAGTAAAATCCGCAGGTATTTCAAAACCAAATTCGATATATATTAAACATCGAGTGCGTAAGTATGAATTTATTACAAACTCGAAGTTCATTGCACGAGCGGTAGTTTTTCGAAAACCAAATAGTCTTTTAGCTTAAAAACAAATATAAGATAGTGCCGAAGATAGTCATCCTCGCAAAAGATGAGGCGGGGATATGGAAATGCCTTGCCCTCGGCCTTACTCTTCATCAACAGAAATGCACAAGTCTTACAATAACCATGGTAAATATGATCACCGCAACAACGGAATAAAACCCCGAAAGTACAAAATACTCGCCTAGACTTACCCGGCCCCGAATAAAAATAAAGACTCCAAGGATTATGATAGGCTTTATCTCGGGGTTCAGTGACTCACATTAATTTCGCAAAAATAAAGTTGTTTAGTGAACCTACACATACTACTTGTATATCCAAATTAACGAGGGTTCTTATTATTTACATAACATAGATCCTGTGATAGTCAAGATTAATCATTGCTCAAGAGAATAAATAACAATATAAGTAACTCGGATCGGGATATACTTCTTTGCAACATGATAAAGAACATTTAGTTGTAGTGATTAAGACTACATTGCCGTGGAGGTATCCCGGTTCTCACTATCCAGGAGAGATGGCGATTCGAATCGATTGCAAACCAGCTGGCGAATACCCTGACACACACCAAGTCTACTTTGCAAAGGTAGACCCGATTACTCCTCAAGGTGTTACGGGATGTAAAAGTCTCGGTCTTGACGGCTACCCCCTCCTTCTCGGGTACCAAGTGGCGATAACGAGACCCGACCGTTGACGGTAACCAACGACATATTTTTCCCGTCAACTTACTACCATAAAGGGAGTAAAATTAAACCTTTTTATACTCATATACTTTTATCACTAATAAATTCCACTTGTAGTGTCTTGTATTTTATTTTTACAGATTTATAATAAAAGCAAGTGGAAAATCGACCAAAGTACGCCTTCCGGGATAGCGCATTATTACAAAATCCAAGCCCAAGAGCAAATCGACCCAAAACATCAAATCTGGGCCGAGCACAGCCCGGCCCACAACTTTTCAGGGCGAAAGACGACACCCCACCGAGACCCGGGCCAGGCCGAGCCTGGGGGGTGCGCGCACAAGCACGGTGCGGCCGCACCCTCCCCGAGGCGAGCGGCCCACCTCGGGGGAGGCGGTTCTTGCACTTTCCAAACGGGGTTTCCGCCTGCGTTGGTCGGTTTGCGCACGGAAGGAAGGTTTTTGTGTCGGTTTTGGTGTATTTTAGCATTTAGGCCCCTCCTCCAAGTGTATAAGTAGACCCCCTCTCTCCCTCTCTCAACACACACCACTTGGAGTCCAGCAAACCAGCAATCTCTCTCTCTACCACCTCTACCTCTCTCTCTTCTTCTACTTCTTCCTTCTTCTTCTTTCTTCTTCTTTATTCTTTCTTAGTTAACACTTGGAGTAGAAGAGCTACAAGGAGGGCTTGTCTCCTAGAAGAAAGTGCTTTGGTAATACATCTACTCTATGGAGCATTCTTCTATCTACAAGTCTTATATCTATGTTCTTGGCCTAACTTATGAACTAGAGTATAGTTTTGTTCATGTTCTTGTGTTGGTATATGAACTAGCATATAGTTTACATATCATAATCTTGACATGTTCATCACATTTCTTCATCGATCATCATATGCCTAACTTGATTAGAGGTGGGATATCGGTTCGTTGTTCCTTCGGGTTTGCTCTTGTTCTAGTCCGTCCATTCGACGAGTGGGGATCCTGGGGGGACAAGAGTAGTGCTCTAATATGCGGGCATGGTGCTCGGGTATTACGACACCTGCGAATATGAGTGCATGCCACGGTTGAGGGGGTAGGCGTTTGGTCGTGACAAGCCTTGACCGCCCCTTGAAATCCCCCCCACGTTCGCTGTCTTTGTAGGAGTTCGTAAATGCTTCCTATCGGGCCGTATGGTATCCGGGGAGTCTCCCCGTTATCCTAGACCTAACCATGATTAAATCGGTTTGCATATGATCCTAACTATTCATTTGTATGGCCATGACTAGATAAATTAGAACTACTCCATTAGGTTATTCATTTATTCTTTATCTATTTTCTTTATCCTTTTGCTGATGGATTCTTAAGTGTGTGTCACACTATCCATGAACCGTTATTGCTTACCCCTGTTATGAACATTTTGGTCTAAGTAAACACATGTTCCTCTATTCGGATGCCATGCTAATTTATTAATCACATGCCTTCCTTTGGGAAAATATAAATAACGATACCCTGAATACTTCCGGGTGAAATGCTACAATGATAGATCCGCGGCGCTTGCGGATGAATATCTAAGATGGCAAGATCTATCCCGTTGACGATTCCATTTCGGATCACCGACATGGTGGTTTACTTGGGAATGTCACGCGCATTTCGACGCTCTTATTGGGGATGGGTTTTATACCTGTTTCCTTTGATTGCGTTAAGAAATGCCAACAAGCATTTCGGCGCCGCTGTCGGGAAGGCATTGTGAAAAAAAAAAATAATAAATAGCTGGCTATGAATATGAACTGCGGTGCGTGGATACCATTTGCTCATACAGGCTAATCTTTTATGTTTTCTCCTGTTGTGGATGAAAACGGGATAGTGTATGTCGGGTTTCCTCCCGCCGGAAAACTTCATCTCCGATCCAGAGGCACTCCTAAGGAAGAACCGGTCTCGCACCGTTTCTTCACCGAACAACCGGCCGGTCGAGACCGACATCCCGCACCAACCACAACTCAAGCCATGGCCGAAGTCGCCGCGCGATTTCTCAACTCCCGCTATCACCACGTGTCCACCGGGCCGACGGTGAACGCGTGGCGGACAAAAACTTCGAAGCCGTGATTGGGCCGATCACCATGGTGCAGGCCGGTCCATTCGTGGATTGCCGAGCGGGGACGCAAATGCTCATCTCCAACACTTCACGGAGCTATGCGATACTATCGTCATCAAAGATGTCGCAGCGAGACGTCATCGGGCTCCGTCTCGTTTTTCCCTTCTCCCTCGTGGGGAAGGCGAAAGCGATGGTTCTACAAGGACAAGGAAGTCGCCATGACGTGGGCCAAGTGCTCCGCTGGCGTTCCTCGCCAAGTTCTTCCCCATGGGCAAAACCAATGCCCCCGAGGGGAAGAATCGCCAATTTCCAGCCAGACATCAATGGAACCTATCCCGAGGCGTGGGAGAGGCTGCCGGAATACATTCTCGCATGCCCGCACCACGGATGGAAAACCGGGCCGGTGCTCCGAACTTCTACAATGGTCTCACGGCCATATCGGGGGCACCTCGACGCCGCCGCCGGGTGGCGCATTTCTATCGCCACCATCGATCGGGCAACAGCCACGATTGATAAAATGGTGGCAAATCGAGCTGGGGTGAAGACAGAGCCCCGCCAAAAACAAAAAAGGCATGCATACCGTGAAGGAGGTGGATATGTTTGCCGCAAAATGGATCTTCTCGCTGAAGAGCGGAGGAGCGCAAAGACAGATGCTACTACCCAGCCCGCGCCCGCCTACGCCCGCACGACGCCACATGACTCGTGAGGCGTGTGGTGAGGTTGGTCACTCGGGGATAAGCGCCCGAGACCGTGGAAGAAAGCTGCCTTCATCAACAACAACAACGGTACCGCCAACCGCAGCTAGGGGCGGAACAACCCGATCCAGCCGCCATTCCAAGGCATCCGGGGATACAACTCCAACTATAACCCCGGGCAGCCATCATTGAAGGACCTGCATGCGGGCGGCGAAAAATTAACGAAAATCTCACCAAAAGATGAGCCACCAAGACAAGATCTTGGAAGGTGTGAATAACAAGCTTGAAGGGTTGACGTCGGTGTGAAGAACCAACTCGGCTTCAATAAGATGATAGAGACACGGCTAGCCCGGATTGCAGCCCAAGTGCCGATCAACGACTCGGGAAGGATCCGGGGCAACCCGAGGTCCCACACGAGTCGGTTAACATGATATCTCTCGAGGCTCGGTCAACCCCGAGAGCTGAAGAAAATCCCCGTGGATGCCATTCATTGCCAAGAAGGGAGATCCGGGACGTCCGATCATCACCGTGCCATTGGCCCCACAATTTTGCCAATGCATTACGTGACTTGGGGCCGGTATCAACGTGATGTCCAAGGCCACCTTCAACAAAATCCATGGAGGAACGCTTACTCCCGCCAACTTCGTCCTCCAAATGGCGAGATCAAACAACAAGGCGGCGAGAGAGAATCTTGGAAGACATGTTGATCAAAATCCAAGATGAATACATCCCTGCAGACTTTGTGGTCCCGGATATGGGCCCAAAGGAAGATGTGTCTCTCCTCCCGGGGAGACCATTTCTTTATCTTCGCCAAGGCCGACATCATGCGGGGAAGGGTTTCATCGTCTTCCATATCAAAGACAAGGCGGTAAAGTGCCCATTCATTGGGTACAAGCAACAACACACCCGGCAATCATCATCATCAAGACCGTGTGGAATGTTGAAGGATCCGGCTCGAGACCCCGGGAGGGTACCTCCCTGGCAGAAGCGAGGGAAAGTCGACACGGTGACTATAAATAACCTCGCCAAAAAAAAAAAAAAAAAAAAAAATGGGGTATATCCAAAAAAAAAAAAAAATGGGGTATATTAAAAAAAAAAAAAAAAATCTATATATATATTTATTTATGTGTTTCATAAAATATTTTTATTAACAAAATATTTTGGAAAACTAAAATAAAAATTTTCATAAATAAAATAAATTCTTTTATAAAAATAAAGAAAAAATATTTTATACATAAAAAGTATATACAAAAATATTTTTAAAATAATTTTTCTATGTAAAAATAAATTTATATTTGAAAATTTTGGAGAAATTCAAAAAGGGGGGAGAAAACGGCCGAACCAACAGTAGTACACAACGGCCACCTAACTTTTCGTGACCGTTGGAGGCAAGCGTTGAACCAAAGCCGGGCTAGCCGCCGGCAGGGTGCGTAGCGCATCCCTAGGTGCGCCCGCACCCGGCCGGGCGCTGCGGGTCCCGCCGCCAACGGCTCCTAGCCGTTGGGTGAGGCACCCTGACGGCCGTGCGCTTCGGCTATAAATAGCTCGAGCACCGGTGTGAGAGCTCCCACCCCTCATTTTCACTCTCTCTCGCTCTCACACTCTCTCCCGCTTGTTCTACGCTCCATTTTCTCCACCAAAAATATTATGCCGAAGCAAGATTACGGGTGTGAAAGTTCATACTTTCAACTAACCCTTGCACACCCGAAGTCTCGCTCAATTGTTTTACTGATAGCCATGAAGAAAGCCGGGAAGATCTTGGACGGGTTGAGGCGGTCGTCAAGGCAAAGTTCACGACATTCAAGCACAAGCTCCGCCCTCAACTCCGACAACCTCGAAGACTCCCCGATGCAAGAAGATGCTGCTGCACCCGTCGGGGAGGAAGAAGCTCAAGCTCCCCCGACAATCGACGAAGCCGACGCACCGTACCTTGACCTTCGGGAAGGACGGGAGATGCAAACATATCTCCTACTCAAGGATCGTGTGTTCCAACACACGCCGAGGAATCGACCCGACCTCCTCGAACAAACGGTATGGATGATGAACTCCCTATCCTTTGAGAGCATGTGGGTGGCAGGACATTCCCTCTCGAGGAGGAAGGTTCTCGCCTCCTAACAATTCAGTTTCTATGCACACTAGTCGAGGACCAGCTAGGAATTTCTTTCCGCCTCTTTGGTACACTTTATCACGTTACATGGGCGGACCTAGCTCGTTCTATCGGGGTTTTCATTGTAGATGTGCATTAAACTTAGATCTTTGCTCTCAGGGCTTTGTCGTAAAACCACTTTTGGGAGGAGATATCCGGTGCACATGAGGCCGGTGCTTTTAAACCTCGCCACTCACGGATCCGGCACCCATCACTTAGATTTATCCACCGGGCTGGATCTCGTTGACTTTGTTTCCTAGACACGGGGTTAGATGGGTAAATGAGGTTGAATTAAAATTACTCTCTATGCCGTTGTCCACAAGGTTAAGGTAGCTCCAAAGTGGTAGAGATGTGCGGGAACATTTTACATATTATCACAAAAGTTCTTTGTTCTGTCACCGCACATCTCTCATCACACGCCTCGCTTCTGCGATTGGGGCTTTGGAAAATCAACGAGATAGAGTACATTTCCACACCCAGAGATTATTGGACTTTGTACGCCTAGTGCAGGGGGCACTTAATTAAGGTTTTACCATCCGGCGAGCTTGGTCATCTTTTTTTCTGGCTATGCAACTATAGTTGGTTACCTAACTTGGGACTTACGAGTTGTATAAAAGCGACACTAACATTTGAGCTCGAGGATGCTTGGATAGCTTGCGCAGGAAAGATACCCCATCAGTTCTTCACGCAGTATTAGGAGACCGGAGGTCGGATCCTCCTCCCACGGACCCCACTTCACGCCACGGCATCGCCCACGGCCTACACCCGGTGTTCCGGCGGCATGGCCTCACCCTATGGGGGACTCGGGGGTAATACCGGGTATGATCCTAGGTGGGAGCCGCCGCCTCGGTTTAATCGCACCATCGAGTGGCCGAAGGAGATACAAAGCAGCATGGAAGGCCAGCGTGATATGACTTGGATGACAGCTCCGACGATATGCCCCCACCGGCCCAAAGATGTGCGGCCACCACAAGGGGTGGAGGCTATCGGGATCCAAATTGCAAAGCACCTCGACGGCGTCAAGACTAGGAACATTGAGCATACGCCAATTCCCCTATGTGCAAAATACCGCATGGCGGCGGGGATCGGGAGCAAAAGAGTCGCCAGAGATGGACCCAATTGAGTCCAACATGGCTACTCACCATGCACGCGAGGAAGCATTCTCGAGGTACCAAGGCTTCGATCCTCGACCGTAGGCCTCCAGATAGCTTGGGGAGGACCCCACAGGTATCATTGCATTGCATATTTAATTCCATCAAATTTTATTTTATTTTAGCATGTTTACATTTCAAAGCAACATTGCATCGAAAAAAAAAAAAAAAAAAAAATCCAAAAATAGAATAAGTAGCTCTTCTTTGTGCCTTAATGCTTACATATATGAGCTATAAAAATGTTTAGTCTTAGTCCCTTGTTGAAATGATGAATAGTTGCTCGTCTTATGCTTTGCCTGTGCCTAGTTTATAATTCGAAGTTCTCTAAAGTTTGGGTTTAGTGGCTAATTCTAAAACTCATCCCTGAAAAAACCCTGATTCATGTGGGTTGCATATGCTCTATCTAGTCTAAGTTGTTGCCAAATATGATATGGTACGAATGGATTTGCTATGACTTCGTCCAAAAGAGAAAACCCGACATCCGGGAATCTATGCTTAAAAAAAAAAAAAAAAGAAGAGAAATGTTTTTGGCTATGCTAATATATATATATATATATATATATATATATATATGAGATGAATAATGGACAAGTGTCAGAGGGCGAGTAGAGCCCACATCTCTAAAAAAAAAAAAAAAGAAAAAAGAAAAGAGAGGAAGGAAAAAAGACAAAAGTCTAGGGCGAGGCGAGCCCACCTCTCCAAAAAAAAAAAAAATATATATATATATTTATATAGCAATAAAGCCCATGCTTTCTCGAAAAGAAATAAATATTATCGAAATAAAATCCCGGATAAAAGGTTGATCAAAAGGATGAATGATAAGCACCTCTCGTTATAACCATTCTATCGCAACCGCCCAAGGCTTTGAGAAAATTTGGAAAGCCCCGCTAATGATGAAAGGTAATAAAGGGTAGGAAAAAGATGTGCCACTTTATTCAAACTATAGTAGAAAATCTTATTATAACCCCGGCACTTGTAAAACGTAATCGGCATAGTAGCAACTCTCGATCAACAACCAAGTACTTATTTCTTTTGCTCGAGGACGCCAAGCAAAGGGTAAGCTTTTAGGGGAGTTTGTTGACGGTAACCAACGACATATTTTTCCCCGTCAACTTACTACCATAAAGGGAGTAAAATTAAACCTTTTATACTCATATACTTTTATCACTAATAAATTCCACTTGTAGTGTCTTGTATTTTATTTTTGCAGATTTATAATAAAAGCAAGTGGAAAATCGACCAAAATACGCCTTAGGGATAGCGCATTATTATAAAATCAAGCCCAAGAGCAAATCGACCCAAAACATCAAATCGGGCCGAGCACAGCCCGCCCACAACTTTTCAGGCGAAAGACGACCCCACCGAGACCGGGGCAGGCCGAGCCTGGGGGGTGCTACAAGACCACCAGTGCGGCCGCGCACCCTCCCCGAGGCGGTTTCGGCCCAGCCTCGGGAGGCGGTTCTTGCACTTCCCAAACGGGGTTTCCCTGCGTTGGTCGGTTTCCTGAAGGAAGGTTTTCGTGTCGGTTTTGGTGTATTTTAGCATTTAGGCCCCTCCTCCAAGTGTATAAGTAGACCCCCCTCTCTCCCTCTCTCAACACACACCACTTGGAGTCCAGCAAACCAGCAATCTCTCTCTCTCTACCACCTCTACCTCTCTCTCTTCTTCTACTTCTTCCTTCTTCTTCTTTCTTCTTCTTTATTCTTTCTTAGTTAACACTTGGAGTAGAAGAGCTACAAGGAGGGCTTGTCTCCTAGAAGAAAGTGCTTTGGTAATACATCTACTCTATGGAGCATTCTTCTATCTACAAGTCTTATATCTATGTTCTTGGCCTAACTTATGAACTAGAGTATAGTTTTGTTCATGTTCTTGTGTTGGTATATGAACTAGCATATAGTTTACATATCATAATCTTGACATGTTCATCACATTTCTTCATCGATCATCATATGCCTAACATGATTAGAGGTGGGATATCGGTTCGTTGTTCCTTCGGGGTTTGCTCTTGTTCTAGTCCGTCCATTCGACGAAAGTGGGGATCTGGGGGGGACAAGAGTAGTGCTCTAATATGCGGGCATGGTGCTCGGGTATTACGACACCTGCGAATATGAGTGCATGCCACGGTTGAGGGGTAGGCGGCTTGGTCGTGACAAGCCTTGACCGTCCCTTGAAATCCCCCACGTTACTTTGTCTTTGTAGGAGTTCGTAAATGCTTCCTATCGGGCCGTATGGTATCCGGAGTCTCCCCGTTATCCTAGACCTAACCATGATTAAATCAGTTTGCATATGATCCTAACTATTCATTTGTATGGCCATGACTAGATAAATTAGAACTACTCCATTAGGTTATTCATTTATTCTTTATCTATTTTCTTTATCCTTTTGCCGATGGATTCTTAAGTGTGTGTCACACTATCCATGAACCGTTATTGCTTACCCCCTGTTATGAACATTTTGGTCTAAGCAAACACATGTTCCTCTATTCGGATGCCATGCTAATTTATTAATCACATGCCTTCCTTTGGGAAAATATAAATAACGATACCTGAATACTTAGGGTGAAATGCTACAATGATAGATCCGGCGCTTTGCGGATGAATATCTAAGATGGCAAGATCTATCCCGTTGACAGTTCCATTTCGGATCACCGACATGGTGGTTTACTTGGGAATGTCGGCGCATTCTGGCGCTCTTATTGGGGATGGGTTTTATACCATTTCCTTTGATTGCGTTAAGAAATGCCAACACCGACATCATCGCGGCGCAACATCTTGTACCCAATAAAAACCCTCTCGCAACCAACGCCAAAGGAGGAGCGATAAAGCGAGCATGGCCGCCCCTAACAATCTTGCGAAGTTTCGGTGGCTCACGCGACGGCGGAGCCTACTATTTGCCGTGCACGTTCAACTTCCGACCACAGCCCGACAAAGAGTAAGTCCTTAATTGATCAGGTGGAAAGGACCACAAAGTCCACCCAATCTCACATGTTTTACTTTCGGGTTCTCGATATCAGACTTGACAATCACCCATGTGATTGTTCACAACATATCCTCAAGTGACCGACATCAGCATCTCTTCATCGTAATCATGATATCGAAAGCATTAACCTAGACTCGCTAATAGGATAAGGTAACAACTTCAGCAAGGATTTATAATGCATCAACGGTTTCAGCCATTTCCTATAACGTAATGCAAGAAACATATAAAAGACTCAATTCAATTTAATTGGAAGAATAGGGAAGGTCAGAATGCTCCGGGGCTTGCCTCGCAGGAACGTCGCAGGAACGTGCTCCGGGCACTCAGTCCAGTCGTCGGTCGACCCTTCTCCTCCGGTGACTCCTCCTGACTGCACTCCCAGCTGGAACAACTCTCCTGGCTCCTCGATCAGCTCCTCCAAAACCTCCCCGATCCTGAGATGATGCATATGATGGAGAAAAGAAATAATTAAACTTACAAGAATGACAACTTGCATAAAGTAAAATATGTATGATGAATGGATGCTTCATGATGCAACTACTAATAAGTGCGTATCTCTTCTGCAGAAACACAACTAATTCTACATAAGAACCATTAGCAAGCTACATCAAACAACACCCTACTCTCTATTTCACAGCAAATGGCAGATTGACATGCTGTCACTAAAAACAGTCACACAGAGAGTTCTACAACTCCAAATTAAGCAAACTAGGACTCTATGGAAAGCTAACAAAATTCTCTACAAAACATTCCACAGCACCAGCAGCTGAATCTAAACCTAACAGCCTCGAAATTGGGAAAAACAGAGGCTCTGTTTTCAGCCCAAACATCACATTTAATATCCATAACATCAAAACTACTCATGCAACTTATCTCAAACCTAACCAGCAAGTAAATCAAGTATTTAGCTACTAAATAAACCTACTCGACAATCCAAAAGATAATCTAAAGCACATAAAATAACATGCCCTAGCAAACACTACGCTTGCACACTATAATTAATTAAATGCTAGGAATAATAAATCGACAAAACATGCAAGGTTACCAAACTAATCATACCAACAGATCATAATCATGCTAGGAACACATAATAAAAATACAATTACTCAACATAAGCATATAAGCATACATTTCTAGCCTATTTCCTAAGCACTACAATTATTATAAATATGCAACTACCTCAAAAAATTCTATAAAATTACCAGAGCTTCTTACTGGAATGTAACAGCTACCATAAAAATGTCATGGCAAGATCATACTTGTACAGCCCTACACAAAAATGACAAGTTGACACCAAACCTAGGCATGAAAATACTTTGCACTATGAAAAGTGTCAGACAACAAATTTCTGAGTATGAACATCTAATCAAACCTATCAAGAACCACCACACCAAGTTTTACAACCAAAACCTTAATACTTATTTTTCTATGAATTTCTAAAGATCACATGGCACAAAGCACATAAATAGAAAATCACATTTCTTCTGCAGAACATACCATGCAATATATTTTTCCTAGATTCTACTCACAGAAACAAGCACCTTTCATACGAAAGCATATTTTTATCTTGCACCAATTAAAAGATATGATTTTCTCCAATTTCCATGCATTTATGGCCATAAATAAAACTCTATATAAAAGTTCTCAGAAAATAGATTTTCATAATTTTGTACTGTAGCCTATCTCCTAACAAGCACAACAAAATTTGTCTCGAACCAATTTGGACTCAAAGTGACCAAGATATGAATTTTCTAAGCATTTCATTCAAACTGAAAACAGAAAAAAAAAAAAAAGGAAATCGGGCGGGCCCAAATTGCCGCCGCACGTAGGCGGGGGCACGGCGGCACGGCGCGGATCGGCGGCGGATCTTCGCCGGCGATGACCAAATCGGTCAACCAAAACCGACTAAAACAACGACGGGCGATGGTGCCCTTTGCGACCAAAAACCGACGGCGGCGGGCGGGTGGTGACGGGCGCGCTGGTGACCGCCATTCTCCGGCGATAACCGGTGAACCAAAGACCGTTCTCTACTCTCGGGCCTAGCAGCGACATGCAAGCAACCTAGACGCCCTAACGGAGCAACGACGGCGAGAAAACGGACTGACGCGGCGGCGACGCTTTCACGGGCAAAGACGTCGGCGACGGGCGTGTCCCGACGAAACGACGGCGGGATTCACTCAACCATCTAGCTCTAGACTTCAAGCATCACTAGACGATCCTAGAACATGAAAAAGAAAGACCTAAACTCGATCTACGAGTTCGACATGAGCTTGCCCCAACGGCGGCCATGGCGGACTTCGCCGGGCAGCGGCGGCGCTGCGATACGGGTCCGAAACCTCGGGTTTTACCTCAAATCGATGACGGCTTTAGGTAGAGCAGCTCATGGCGACGCTTAGGGATTCGTTTTGAGGTCGATTGATGCGGTGGTGGCGGGGAACGCGGCGGCGGAGCGCGCGGACGGCGGAGCTCGGCGGCGGCGCGCGTTCACGCGAGGAAAGCGGGTGGCGGCGGCTTGGGAGTGCGGCTAGGGTTAGGACAGGGTGTGGGGCGCAGTTTTATGGGTGCATGAGCGAGCGGACACGGCTGTCCGAGCCATACATCGGGCGGGCGCGCGCGGTGGCCACGTCGCCGCCACGGCGGTGTCGGCCGGCGGGCTGCCGATAGGTCCCCCCCACCCTGTTTTCTGATTCAGCAACCGTTTTGGCCTAGATCTCGAAAAACCATGCGGAATTTGGAAAAAGTCAAAACATCAACTTTGCGTAGAATTTCAAGATCTACAAAACACTCAATATGGACTTTTTCTAATTCGGCCTAGATTTGAAACTAAAATTAAAAACAGCAAGGTCAATCCAATCATTCAAAAACAGAGTTTGAAATTTGACTTGAGTTTGACTTGAACTTGGGGGCTCTATTTGGGGCATTTCAAAACCTTTTCACAAGAAAGTCACAACAGATCATTTGCTCCACATAAAAAGTACTTCCTTTCATCTATAGAAACTTTTTGCTAAAAACACTTCTATCAAGCACTTTTGAAATGAGTTTCAAAATGGGTCAAAGAGGTTTGACACACTAGGGTTGATTTATAAAAATTTTCTAAATCAAAACACAAGCTCAAACATGGTCCTAAATTATGATAAAAATACATCTAAGCATAATCTAGGTCCAAAACATGATTATAGCAACGATCCTATAGTAGCTAGGTCAAGCAAGCATAAAATGATAGAACTTAATTAAAAGCTATCACGAACTTGCTCATGCATGAAATGATGATGATGATATGCAAATGATCATGCTTTCAAGATGCTTAACACCTAGGGTGTTACACTAAGTTCTGCTTAGGCACCATTTATCCCCCAACAATTAATTAAGATCACCATTGTTCCAAAGTATCACCATTATCATGTTACTTATTCCGTCAAGTTTTCCGGGCCGCCATAACCGTGAGCACGGCCGTTATAATAGTTTTACTCTGCAAGCAGAGGTGTACACTTTCACCGTGAGTTATGATTTCCAAATGTAAAGGCTCATGACTTCCATTACAATCGAAAATCATACATAGCCTTTCGAAAGATTATCTAACAAGTTCGAGCCACTATAGGACCAACGACCTTCCCGATGGCACAATGACACGCAGCCTATACACAAGGGGACAGGGACCGCACTATACCCAACCGACAACCCCCTTTTTGCGCCACAAGGGTAACCCCCAACAAGCTAGACACGAGCTTTCTAATCAACTATAGTCGAGCCACATGACCCTCCTAGTTTTTACGGTTTTCCCGGCTTTTGCCAACGGATCGGTCCTTATGGAGGGCCAAGAGCATCGAAGAGCTCCTCGCCCTGTTGTTTCATTATCATGTTCACCATCATCATTCATCTCATAACATCATTACTCATCATTGGGTTCATTTATATTTTAGTTGAGCGCTAGCAAACTACCCAATGCATATATCCCAAGGTATCAAGGAACAGATAACAAAACTAGGACAATCCTTAAACAAATTAATTAAACTCATGCACATGGATTAATGGTTAAAGGTGAATAGGTCAACAAGGTAAAGCCCAAGCTATACTTGCCTGCAGCAGGTGGTTGTTGCTGGTCGAACTGGTCCTCGTAGTACACCCCTCGTCACCGTAGTAACCGATCACCAAAGAAACCGATCACCTTCTACTCAAACACCACGCAACAACACGCAATCCGGAATCATTCATGCAAAGCAAACAAGCCTATCATTAGAACATTACACCAACAGTACAGAAATAAATTGAAAAGTTTCATAAATCAATCTATGATTTACTACGATCACACAGATATAAAGATCACGCGAATCGGATCTAAATCGGCGAGATACGAATAAAACAAGGCTAATTAATGCAAGGTAATTAATTAAATCTAACTATGAAAATTAACAGTGCTAAACTAAACTAACAGTGGCACAAACATCTAGGAAATTTAACTACGATCCTAACGCAAGTTGAACGGATCGATTTGGACTTAAAACGAGCAAGTTATAAGGGTTTGAATTCAATGGCAAATCTGTAAATAGACTAAAACCGATTTCGAAATAAAACAAATCAAATTTCTTTATAAAACCGGATCTAAGGACGTGGACGGAATTAACCATAGACCGCAGGGTCTCTTTAGCAAAAACACCACCCGAAGGGGTATCGACGACGATTCTGACCGTCCGATTTGGTTTCAACGATCCCGATTAGATCGGGCGGGGAATTATCCCCACCGCCTCTACGCCGACGCGGGCGGGCGCTGCCGCGTTCGACGGCGGCGTGGTCGCCGGAGATCGCGCTTTCGGGCGATTAAGATCGCGCCGAAGTCGATCCGACAGGTCAAGGACGAAGATGACGCTAACGCAAACTCGTTAGTCGTTGGTGCGGTCTAACGCTGCGAAGTGGCGCCGCCCATGGCCGGGCGGCGACAAAGTCACCGGCCAAGACACGCACTCGGCCATAGTGGCCATAATCGGACAAGTTTATGGCAGGGAAACAACTAGCAGGTCAAGGCGGGTCTCACCGACGCAAAGAGTGGCGGCGATGACGGACGGACGGCGCACGAACACGACGAACAGCGGGCGGCGGCGGAGCTCGCGAAAGCCGACGGCGCTGGGCCGTGAGTCCTTACTGAGAAAAACAAGAGGAAAACGGGTTTGCAGGTTTCGCAACCACTAAGCGAACCTCGACGGCGTTTCTCGAAGGCGATTTAACGGGCGGCGCAGGGTGGTGCTCCAAGGTCCGGGCGACGCGAGCTCGGGGAGACGGGCGGCTCAGGCGCGCGCCAGAGGCGGCGGCGGCGCGAAAGCAGATGGGGAAACGGCCGCGGGCGCCGCGTTCGGGTTTTATAGGCGGGCTCCGCGCCTAGAAGGAAGGGGGCCGGGGAAGGAAAGCGCGGCGGCATCAACGGGATTTGGCGCGGGGCGCTGGGAGAAACAGAGTCGGGCTCGTCCGACTCGCTCGCGAGAGGAAGGGGAAGCCCTCGTAGCACGCGGGTCCCACTGTGTCAGTCACCGCGGCCAAATAATGCAGCGCCGCTGCTTGCTTTTATAAGGTGGGCCGCCCGATTGCAAGAAAGCCCGGGCTCGGTCCAGCAAGGAGGGAAAACAAGGGGAAGGGAAGAGGTAGGCCGGCTGGGCCTGTTGGGCTGAAATGGAGAAAGAGTAAAGGAGGGAAAAAGAAATCCTTTTCATTTTCTCAACTCATTTCAAAATGCTTTTGAAAGAGGATTTGAACTCAATTCAAATTCCTACTGAAATCCAATCACACCAATAAGAAATATGCAGCAGCATGAGTGCATCACATGTGTCTAACCTTATGATTTATTTTATTTTCACAAAATTTATTATTTTTCCTATATTCTCATGAGCACAAAAATGCATATTTAATTTATTTAAGCTATTTCCAAAAATGCAAAAATTTCAGGGTGTTACAATTCTACCCCCTTAAGAGAATATCGTCCCGAGATTAGATAAAGCTTAGTTGAACAACTTAGGTATTCTTTCCTCAAATCATCTTCTCTCTCTCATGTGGCATACCGGCAATTCATCAGGGAACACATCAACAACATTATTTCGAGGGTCATCAACATCAATCACTTGGTTCACAATAGCTTTTTGGTGGTGGTTGCACCGCGGATCGAACACGATCCCGTCTCTCCCTTCGGCGTGGTTACCATGACTACCCTCTCTTCACACCGAATATGTTCCTTGTGCCTCTCCATCCAGTCCATTCCCAATATCAAATCAATACCAGAAGTCTTCAATAGAATGGGTGAAACCACAAAGTCTACCCCCCTTAAAGAGAGACTAACAGAGGGGCATTGGTGTGAAGTTTGCATGCAACCCCCCGCTGAGTTTACTATCATGTTTTGTTTCATAACTAGTATGGGTATCTTTGTGCTCTCTAACAAAGGATTCTGATATAAAGGAATGCGAAGCACCAGAATCAAAGAGTACACTAGCAGAGATGGAGTTGATGCTAAACGTACCAAGCATAACCTGAGGTGTCTCCACGACGGTGTTAGCATTCATGTTGTTCACAGTCCCCGGCTTGCCTACAGGCCTCTGATGGTTATTATGCTGGTTTGGCTTGTTCTGCGGGTTGAGCTTATCAGGGCAGTTAAAAGACATGTGGCCATCCTTGCCACAATTATAGCACTTAACAGGCACCCCATTCCTCATAACAACTTGGTCATTAGAGTTGTTGGGACGTTGCTGGAATGGTGGACGCTGCTTGTTCTTGCCCTTGTTCTTGTCATTGTACTTCCTCTTCTTGGTGTCAATATCCTTGCGCTTACCATCAATGACGATTGCGCGATTCACCATAGCCTGGAAGTTAGGATAGGTGTTGGACATCATCTGGAGTTGGAGGTCATCATAAAGTCCCTTCAGAAACAAGCGCTGCTTGTCAGCATCAGTCGCCACATCCCTTGGAGCATAGCGTGACAACCTGTGAGAACTTGTCACGGTATTCTCCCCACGATCATATGCCCTCGCTTTAGATTCAGGAACTCCTCTCTCTCTGCTCCATCAAACCCTCTGGGATATGGTAAGACCTAAACTCCCCTCTGAATTCTTGATAGGTGATGGGTGGAGCGTTATTGGGGCGCCCAAACCTGTAGGAGTCCCACCAGTCTGTGCTGCTCCCTCTAGTTGTCCAGAGGCGAACAACACCCTCTCCTCATCATTGCATTGTGCAATGTCCAAGTTCTTCTCTATTGTGCGCAGCCAATCATCCACCTCCAGTGGGTCAGCGGCATGAGAGAACTTAGGCGGTCGTCCCTTCATGAATTCCCCACACCTGTCCCTAGGTGGTGCATTGTTCGACCTCCTTGGTTGTTCTGGTTCTGTTGATTCTGCTGGTTTTGTTGCAGGAGTTGCACAACTTGTTGAATCAACTGCCCCTGCATGCCCATCAGTTGCTCGGGCGTCATCACAGGGGGCGGTGGTGGTGGTGGTGGTGCACCTCTACCCCTACCACGTCCACGGCCGCGACCTCCTCCACGAGCAGCCATCTGCCATCCAACATCACATACACAAGTCTTAGAGTTACCCAACAAAATATCGAATGGCAATCTGAAATTTTCTGGACAATGTGCAACAACAGCAGTACAGTAAACTGTCAATAACTGGAGTTCCAGAAACTCAAACGACATGTTCAATACACCGTTGGAAAGATAATGAAATTATCTACAACGTTCATGTGTATCAAAATTCCAGATTCTGTCATTAAGGTTACCGAAAACAGAGAACAACAGATTCTGTTCAGAACATCCAGACTGCGCTGTAACATCATTTTCAAACTGCTATATCTCCCAGACCAGAACTGATAAAATTCTCATATAGGACTCATTGGAAAGGTACGGAAGTCTAGTTTCTCCCAGAAAAATTTCAGGTCAAAAGCACTTACGGATTAAGAGATAATTGATAAAGAACACAGACTGCTCCAGAAAACAGATTCAGTCAAGATAGATAAAACGACCCCAAACTTATATTAATCAAACTTTAAACCTTAATCCAACACTAGGGGTTCATGGACAGGCCCATGAAACTCCAACAATCATTACAAAGAAGCAAAACATCCATGATTCATAAGTTCAAAACAACTAGCACCAAGTTTCTCAACCACACACTCGACACAACTGACTCGACTCGACTCGAGACTAACGTCTTATTAATTCTAGATGGCAGCCTAAGTTCTAAGGATGGTCTTCATTCTTCTTGTAACGAGGTGGCATCCCTAGCTGAGCCCGGAGCTCATCCACCTCCCGCTGGTACTTCCTTGCTGCCTTGAGTGCCATCCGTAGCTCCTCCTTCACATCATCATTGTCCATCTTCTGAACCAAGGCATACCTCACCGTGGTCTCCAGCGTGGGCTCCTCATGGCTGGGATCTTCAATCACCCAAGACTCTTCTTCGGGTCATGGAGAGCGAGGAATTTATGACAATTGTTCCTCATTGCTGGGTAGCGCCTTCCATGGTAGAAGATATACGCTTGCTGAGCGGCATCTTCCATGCTGTCCGCCGACGGCGCGCGCTGGCGGTGTGACCATGAAGCGAGGCCACCGTCTTGCCATCTTGCAGCTCATTCGTCTTGGTGATAGTCACCAAGGTCTTCCAAAGTGTACCTTCCGTGGGGTGACTGTACTCCAGCGGTGTAGTCTTGGATGGCTGCATTCATCTCTCGGGTAGTGTTCCTTGAACACATTGGAGAGCAGGTTGTGGTAGTAGGCTCCTGGTGGGGGAGGAAAGTAGTGGTAATTGCGATCCCACCCCATTCCTTCTCCGACATGAGCGGGTGACGGCGACACCATTGCTGCTTTGGAGCTGGAGCAGGTAATCGGGCGCAGAACTGGGAGCAGGAGCAGGAGTTGGCACCACTTCCACCGGAACCGGTGATGCCGGTGTTGGAGTAGGTAGCGACACGGGCGATGCAGAGCTGGCTCCAAGCCCTCATACCAAGTAGCCTCATCCTCGAGTTCATGTCTTCTATGAGCACAACATCTTCCTCAACCACGGGATCCAACTCCATCTCATCATCGAGATGTTAATAACTTCCTCCGAGGGTGCCCGTGGGGAAACATGACACGGGCAGCCCCGGTGCTCTTGCGGGCAGTCCGCTTGTTGCGGGCCATCTAGAATTAAAAAATTTAAAATCAACTCTTTTATAATAGAATAAAGCGGTGGAGCATAAAACAAAATTTAATTTCACAAGTAATAATGCTAAGCAATAGCAAGAACAAGTGAGACCAAAAACTTTTTAAGGCGACCATTCAACCTAGGTTTTGCGTCCCTACAAATCGACACGGCTTTGATACCAACTTTGTCATATCCAATTCATAGAACAAATTGAACAATAGATTAAATGTGCACCCTAGGATCAATCGCACACATATAATGACAAAATTAAAGGAAATAGTATCATCCGAGTGCCTTATTACATCACGAACTGTATCTCATACATAAATATCATAAATATCATAAAAGTCTTAACAATAAAATAGAAACTAGCTAAGCTTCGTGGCGCCTTCGTCTCCACGGGGAAGATCGTTGGTTGACACTCAAGCCTAGTAGTCATCTTCATAAGGTTGATAACCATGGCCATCTGTACCCATCCGGGATTTTCCCAAAAATGAAATGTAAAGCAAGCGTGAGTACACAACGTACTCAACAAGTATAGCATGGATAAATGAGGCTCAAAATCTGACACTGGTTAAACTGCGGTAAGCTTTTAATAAGTCAAAGTTTTATTCATTCTAATCATTCTAAGTTCTGCTTAGGCACCATTTATCCCCCAACAATTAATTAAGATCACCACTGTTCTAGTATCACCATTATTCACCATTATCATGTTACTTATTCCGTCAAGTTTTCCGGGCCGCTCATAACCGTGAGCATGGCTGTTATAACTGTTTTACTGCAAGCAGAGGTGTACACTTTCACCGTGAGTTATGATTTCCAAATGTAAAGGCTCATGACTTCCATTACACCGAAAATCATACATAGCCTTTCGAAAGATTATCTAACAAGTTCGGAGCCACTATAGGTTTTAGAAGCCGACATATATAGGACCAACCTTCCCGATGGCATAATGACACGCAGCCTATACACAAGGGGACAGGGACAGACGGCGACGAACACGACGAACAGCGGGCGGCGGCGGAGCTCTGCAAAGCCGACGGCGCGTCGTGAGTCATTACTCGAGAAAAACAAGAGGAAAACGGGTCTGCAGGTTTCGCAACCACTAAGGGAACCTCGACGGCGTTTCTGAAGGCGACGAACGGCGGCGAGGGTGGTGCTCAAGGTCCGGCGACGCGAGCTCGGGGAGACGGCGGCTCGTGCGCGGCGCTGAGAGGAAAATGGCGGCGCGAGCAGATGGGGAAACGGCGGCAAGGGCGGCGCTCGCTCGGGTTTTATAGGCGGGCTCCGGCGCCTAGAAGGAAGGGGGCCGCGGGGAAGGAAAGCGTGCGGCATCAACGGGATTTGGCGCGGCGCGGGGAGAAATAGAGTCGGGCTCGTCCGACTCGTTCGCGAGAGGAAGGGAAGCCCCTGTAGCACGCGGGTCCCACAGGTCAGTCACCGCGGCCAAATAATGCAGCGCTGCTGCTTGCTTTTGGCAAGGTGGGCCGGCCCGATTGCAAGAAAGCCTGGGCTCGGTCCAGCAAGGAGGGAAAACAAGGGGAAGGAAGAGGTAGGCCGGCTGGGCCTGTTGGGCTGAAATGGAGAAAGAGTAAAGGAGGGAAAAAGAAATCCTTTTCATTTTCTCAACTCATTTCAAAATGCTTTTGAAAGAGGATTTGAACTCAATTCAAATTCCTACTGAAATCCAGTCACACCAATAAGAAATATGCAGCAGCATGAGTGCATCACATGTGTCTAACCTTATGATTTATTTTATTTTCACAAAATTTATTATTTTTCCTATATTCTCATGAGCACAAAAATGTATATTTAATTTATTTAAGCTATTTCCAAAAATGCAAAATTTCAGGGTGTTACATTATGACATCACAGAGCACCAGGGTTAGTCTCCGGGTAATACAATCAGGTATTCCAAGTTGCTGACACTAACAGAAGAGCATAATCCTCTTTTGGTCAATCCGTTTCACTTTTCACTGAAATAGGGAAATATGTGCCAACTGCCAATTTTTGAAGTACACAGATCGATGCCGATTTTTAGAATCTACTTTCAGAACTAATTATTGTCATCAATCCCTTCGAAGAAGATAACTCTTCCTCGCATACATCAATATCCTCTGCAACATGCAATCTTTGTATGTCATTGTTCCCTAAATTTTCAATTGCTATTAGCAGAAAGTAGTGGCACAGTCCTGTAGCAAATACGCTGGGACACTGATCATCAAACAAGGAACTGACAGCAGAGTGGTAATGAAGAATTCGGATGACCCTCTTCCAGGTTAAAAGGAAGTAATTTAAAAACATTAAGCAATGATTGCTTTTGGAACTTTACAGAGGCAAGATGCAAGCTTCTGATCAATAGAAATTAACTCACGAAACAGGGACGATCGGCCGGCTGTCTAGGGGCAAGCGCTGCACTTCTTGATCACGCATGGTGCAATGACACCGGCCCCTGTAGCGCTGTAACCTGAGCTCGTGCCTGACATCGACCAGAGCGGAGGGAGGGAAAATCGAACAAGAGAAATTGCCTTCCTACTAATAACGATAAGCGAGAACACTGCAGGCCAGCCAAGGTGGTGCCAAGACACTGCGGCAGTTACCGCTGCCTTCGGGTATGTCTCCCCTCGAGGGCGCGGCATCTACCATGTGTGGCGCCACCGTTTGTTGGCCGAAATTCCCACACATGCACCATCATGAAGGGCACAAACTAACCCAGGAATATACACATATCCTGACTTAAAAGCCCTTGTTCTTCTGATCAGGTTCAATTTGAGCATGCTCAGGGCCTAGGTTATGTGGTACGTATGTTTTTGAGCATGTATATCAAAGGAAGCACAAAAACGATTAGCCAAAGCAAGGCCAAGAAATTGGAGATAAGATATTCTAATGATTATCCAATCTGAATGAATAATTATTAGTAACATGGTACTCCCTCGTTCCAAATGTTATGAAACATAATATCAATATTGTAATTATAATTATAATGTTATAAATTAGAAAGTAATAAAGAACAACATATTAATATTACTATACCTCAATTAAATAATGCTTCGACAACGTTTCTTGGAAAACTATTTCTGGCATTCATTGATACAAAATCATTAAAGACAATATAAGAATTAATGTTTCCCAAAACATCTCTTTCAACGGATAAATGCTTCTTTAGGAAACATTTTGGTAAAATCTAAAAATACGTAAGTAAATACATGTGGAATGAAACATTAGAACCGTAATCATAATACAATAATCTGTGTCTATACTACCCAAATATATCTAAATGAAAATTGAAATCATACAAGGTTCCAATACCTTAGATTCGTTTTGAAAAAGATAAGGCACCTAGGAGAGCCTGCAGAATTGGTTTGATGGCTGATTTGTTGGCGGATGCTCTCGGTGGCTGCAGGCCATGACGGTAGGACTGCCGAGGCTGATTCACCCAGCGCCATGGATTAGTACAAATTAATATATTAAGTACTATTAGCTTCTACTGTTCATCTTTTGGCAAACACACAGAAAGAATGGAAATCCAGCATGGAGTACGCACCGGTTTGATGCAACTGTAAACGTACGACGCGAACATCAAAGATCACATCGGTGCCCATCTCGATCGCACAGGAGGCCAGCCGGCGACTGCTGGGGCACTGGGCGTCGATCGAGGCGGAGTCCTGGAGAAAGCGCGTCGAGTCTGGAGTCATCATAGATTCATACTGGATGAGTGAGGAGGACCTGCAGGGGGAGGATCTGGTGTCCCATCGCACCAACGTCTGCCCGTTGTCCTTCCTTGACGTTGCTGCCGTGGGACGCTGAAGGCGATGCACTGGAAACCGCCTACTCCTCCGCCTGTTCTTACTTGCAGGGCTGTTAAAGGCAGATCGGGAGGTGGGGAGCGCGCCTCCGTCGGGATGGGCGCCCATTAGAGTTTGCCGATGGGAAACTGAAAGAGGCCAAGACGGTGTTTGTGTTACGGTGATTCGGGAAGAGGGCCGTTGAGGGCGATGCAGTTCAGTATCGCGGAGACGGAGTAGGAGTCAAGGTCGGCGTCGGCCCTTGGCCGCCCAGCAGCCGTGTTCGGCGGCAGCCTTCTCATTCATCTCGCTGCTCGGGGAGATCAGCGACAAGGCCGGGAATGGGTTTGGATCTCGCAGTATTGGGAACCGGTGGAGGGACGGAACCGCCCTGCAATGCTCGTATGCGAGTCGCGCGGGAGGTGGGGGTTGGGCTGGGAGTCACGCGGGACGATCGCTTCACGCCGTATCGGGATGCTTCGCGCGCTGTTTCGAGCCGCGATTGTTGTTGAGTCGTAGCGTCGTGGTTCGAGAAGAAGGTCGGCGAAACACCCGTAACCTAAGGTTCGTCACAACTGGATAACCGTTGGATGCGAAACAAAGACAAATCGGACGGATCGGATGGAGACATGTGTTCATGAATTCCTTCGCTCTTTTATAGTATAGATATAGATTTAATTTACTGAGGTTTAAAACCAGTGTGTTACATGTCATTCATGTATTCTGGGTATGTATATGTGAGTGTGTACATGCGCGTGTGTGAGTTATGTAAAATACATACTCTGTGTAATGCCTATAAATATCTAGGAATGTTGATGCATTAGGTGCAGGTTGTTGTAACAACCATTCTGGCAACATGCTCAGTAGCGCATATGTATTCACGCGCTCCATTTGCAATATTGTGCTCCGAATGCAACCTCCTACCTGGTGGCTGCTGAATCAATGAGAAAACAAAAAAAAAATGTCAGTTTACTTGTTGAACCAGTATAGCAACAAGCTGCACACATTTTTGAAGGAGGCCGGCGGTACTCTTATGCAAAATCACCAACCTCTTGATGAGGACTAGAGAGGAATTCAGTTGAGATGACCTTGAAGCGAAAGAATTCTAATACATGGGATTGGGATAATAATAGGGATGGGATGCATCAGCAATTAAAGATCAAGTTGCTTCGCCGTCTCCGGTGGCAGTAGTTACCAATGTGTGCGTGTTGGAATAGTCCTGTGGGGATTCAACAGTTTTGAACCGACCACTGCAAGAGCTGTTCCAATCAATATATAATGCCCACATCAACAAGTATGGATTAGACAAAACCACAGAGGAGGATTTTTTGTCGATGCATGCTCACACTGGTGATGGAACGATTACATGGACATGTGATTTTTATTGTACTTGGTCCTAACCTTCAGTTCTTGCAGCTAGTAATATGATTCGGCCTCTGTTTGTCTTTTCATGGAAGGATGGAGTGAATATGTGATTTTTTGAAAAAAAAAGGCAAATCAGCTGGACATGCTCTGCTGGCATTAACAATAGGGCCATGGTCATGATTTAGAACTTTTGCGATGATGGAGGGCATATCAATTGTTGTGATACTTTAGAAACTCTAGTTCACTCTTTCCCCGTCTATGTTCATGACCGGGTACATGTATGCAATCAGATGATGCGCTACGAGTTAAGTCCCAAGTTTCTCGTATTTGTCAATCAGTGCATGCCTAGACTAGGAAAATAATCGAGTGTGATATTACTGAATAATGAGTGTGCTCTCTGCAGATTTCTGCAGCAACTACAGCTCTGGCTGCAAACAAGAAATAGATTTATAGTATTTCTATATAACAGATTGGAGCCTCATCTTGAGGGTCTAGGTGCGATGATGTGAGAGAACCGGCGTGGCGTTCCAAGCCCTCAAGGACGAAGCTGACGAAGGCTCAGAGGAGAATAGAGAAGCTCTATTCCCACATAAAAAAAGTTTAAAATAGTACTACTACCACCAATTTTTATTGGTGAAATTTAATATTTTAAAATGTTCCAAATTTTAGTGAATGGGTTAGTCCATTATATTCTCCTCTTTTTTTTGTTCTTGGAATGGAATAGGTTGATGCATCATCGCCACATTTCAGAAAATACTGGGTTGGGGCCCTGCCGCATTTAAGCCTTCCATACGACCCCCCTCTCGATGTCTGCCGCGTGGCCTCAAACCCCATCGCGCTCATGCGTGGCCTGAAATTCAGATCGAATGTCTACCTGGACGAGCCGAGAGGGCATGCGCTGCTAGCGGCCGCGACGCATGACGGAAGGGGACGTGCGGCCTCGGATTCGCGAGCCAATGAGAAGAGGTCACGTGGGGGTTCGTACGCGGCAGCACGCGTACGGCAGTCCCATACCCAATTTTTCCCCACATTTCTCATTAGCTAGTAGGTATTAGTTCTAGTATATGTCGAATGGAGCCATTCCACTAAATATAGAATTGTTTGATTCCTCAAACCAAACGCATCTGAGTTGATTTTCTCATATGTGAAATCATGTACAATGCTGTCCTATTTATAGGCGAGGCATGTAAGGTGAATGCCCATAGTCTAAAAGGATGTCCTATTGGACGTCCTTTCAGCCTTCACATGGGGCTCTATATATAGCGGCACAATTTTGAGGGCAGCAGAATCACAGTTGCTTCTTGGTGCAAAGTAGAAGCGCAAGAAAACCATAAACCATAGTCTAGACTCCATCATGCTCCGCAGTCAACAATCATATTCCAGAAATTAATGTTTGACGTCCTTTTGGCCTTTACACCGCCTCAGGGGGTAACAATCTATATATAGCTGCGCGGCTTCCTGGTGCAAAGTGGAAACCCACAAGAAAAATTATATAATTCAGACACCGCATAGGAGTTCAATGGAAAATCAAATAGGAATGGGATTCATCAGCAGTTCAAGTTTGAGTGCGACCTTGACTGCAAGTACGCGCTGGGGTTGATCAAGTTAGAAAACTGTGAACCAGTGGGATGTAAATGTTTGCAGTTTCCCCTGCATGCAATTACTTAGTATAAAGAGTTCACTTGTTCGAAAAAGAGTTCACTTCAGGGAGATGAGGTCAACCGATATGAGTAAATTTCATCCAGGGGTGCAACAACTAGGGTAGTAGGTGCATATTACCCCCAACTATATGTAAAATGCATTGAACAATCTAGCAGACCTGTCCATGTTCGCTCATTAAGCTGCCAAAATGGCAGTGGTATTTCATCTGTTTTCACTTTAGCTTGGTTTCCAATTGATCTTTTCAGATTGTCTTTGCAAGTCGGTGTGGCTGGTTGATTTCAGCATGTGCTCTATCCGATCTCAACTTCGATTTGAATATGCAACAATCTTGTATGATCTGTTACAATCATTGGTCCATTCATTCTACCTTGCGGCCATTCAGCACATGTCGAACAATGTATGTCAAGTCTATGGTATTACCTTATCTATCAAAGGATAGATAGAAAATTCAATGGAGCTTGAATACAAATAATTTGTTCACACCGTTGGATGAACCTACAAAATGACTCATTCGGTTTGATCATTGTTGATCCAGGCACAGGCCTTGAAGTTTGGAGCTGCACTAAATTTGAAACCAATGAGCCAAAATCTCAGGCTGCAACATCTCCTGAAGATTTGAAGGCCCTTACAAGAATCCAACTATATGGCAGTAAAGAGAGCAAGGTGCAATAGATGCGTACCTGGCCATATACATGACCAGGGATCAAGGGATTATTGGTTAAGGTAGGTTATTTGGCATCCAGCTAATTTGTCCTCATCCTAGATCCGCCACTGATGACGTGCTAAATGTTATCGATTATTACACTGTAGACTACATCGTCCGTTGTTTGACGAAGTTACAATTAATTACAGTTTTATTACTTTATTTATAGAGACAATGCTTTTAGAATGATAATGCCATTTGAGACTAGTTACTGATGGCGTGGTAATGTTACCAATTATTACTTTATTCATGGAATCTGTCCGAGTATGCATGAACACAAAACCTAGGTTGATAGCTCCATGTAAGCGCTTATTTGGATGCATCTAAAGGGATAATTGTTAACCAACTAATTTTTGGCCCTAGCTCATCCAAACAGGGGCAAATAGGTGTGATCAGTTTTTGCCAAACCTATACCTAGCTGCTAGTCAACTAGCTATAGCTAACACTAGTTAATCTAGGCTAATTTTTAGCTTCAATTAATACCTAGTCCTAATTGATCCAAATTACAGTATTATGAGCTTGTGTCCGTCTAGAAAATCAGCTACAATCACAATAGCCACAATCAAGCTACGATTTGATGTGTATGGTACTATATCATTTCACTTCCTGACAAGGAATGAATGTTTGTGAATGGTTGTGCTTTCAATTCGACTCAACAATCATATTCTTGGAATATTTGACGGCCTTAATTTGGCCTATACACGGCCTCAAGGCCAAGGGTAACACTCTGTGTATTTAACTGCACCATTTCATGGACTGCGAAACCACATTTGCTTCATGAAAACTATAATTCACAGACAACACTCTGAAACAAAAAGAGGGCAACGAGAGTATGATGGACTGACGCTAGGAATTCAACTGTGACCATTCAATGAGATGTCCAATAATAGGGTTGAGACAGGGATGCATCAGCAGTTGATCCAGCTTTTCAAGGACACTCCGTGCTAGCAATGTGTGTTCCTTGATCGATAAGTAGCACTATGCACTCCACGTCCAGATCGAGTTCCCTTGTTCCAAAAAAGAGGAAACAGTGATATGATCTCTTCACACAACGATTGAGATCAATGATTAATATGAGTAAATTGCATCCACGGTATAACAACTAGGCTAGTAGGTGTGAATTACCCCAAACATGTAAACTTTTTAATTTGGTTAAGGATGTAGGAAACTGGTGCCTGTTCGGTCGTCGTGCAGCCAAGGGCCGCATGGTATTCCTAGCATGCTCATCTGTTTTGGCCTTTGCTTGATTTCACCTCAGTTCAGCTTGGCTGGCACGTAAATTTAGTTGCAAGATCCAAGAAAAAATAATTAGGGGATACTATACAGGATAACCTCAATTCAGCATGTGCTCTACCCGATCTCCCCTTCTTCGATTTGACTATGCAACGATCAAGATCATGTATGATCTGATACAAGCAATATAGCACCCACATCTAGCCAAATCTGGGTTAGACGATGGTGCCATGGAGGACGGTTTTGGTCAGTGCTATTGGCCTTGCATGTCTCTATCACCTAATCTGCTGACTCTGCGGTGTGGTGTCTACCACTTCATAGTGTTGTTCACCTGCTTAGCCATTATCATGTACTCAAACCCATGTGAAGATGATGTTGGGATGAGAATTCTCGCATGACCTAGCTTCTTGAGAGGAAGAGGACTACATGATTTAAATATTGACCAAGCAACTTATTCAGTAGCGTGAGGGGTTAACATGTAAAACGAGACATTGCAAAGAACGGTTTGATTTTCTCAGATATTAAATCATATGCAATGCTATCTTATTTATAGCCTAGGTAATAAAAAACACCCATTGTCTAAACTACATCTTGCCTTGACCCAATAATTATATTCCAGTACACTCGAGGGCCTTTTTCGCCTTTACACGACCTCAAGGGCTAAACTAGCCCCATATATAGCAGCAGCATTTCGAGGACAGCAACATCTAGCTGCGCACCATTTTCCTTCTTCTTTGTGCAAATTTGAAACATACATGCAAGAAAAACAATAATTCAGAAACCACACCTAGAATTCTAAAACCGAGAGGGTGATGAGTATGATGGGCTGACACTAGGAATTCTGTGTTGGAATTTCTTGCCTGGGAATTTGGGTTCCATCTCGCTGGAAAGCAACACAGAAGACCTGGGATTACGCCTTCAACCAAAGCAACTACAGTTATCCGTGTAGCACTTTGTATCTTCCATTTTCTCTTTGTCTAGCAATTGTTTCTAGTTTCCCCTGCAATCACTCCACGTACAGAGTGGTTCTTGGGATGGTTGTCCAAGGGCAAGGGAAAGACGTACAGAGTGGTTCTTGCGTTGGTTGTCCAAGGGCAAGGGAAACACTGACAAGGATGGCTGGTAAGGCTTCGTTATATGCAGTGGAAACAACTATGTGAGCTGAAATAATAAATCAAAGAGACCAAGCCTTCCCTTCTCTTGCTACACAATTTACACATCCTAATGTATGTGGAACTGTGCTGGCTATATTTTCATAATTTCTTTATTTGCAACAGCAATGCACACTTTACCTTTATGGAAACCTACTGCATTGTTGTTTGATATGCCGCTCATGCCTAAAATTGGACGAGATTACTTACGCTAGCTTCTTTCCTCGAGCAGCACCAGTGTTCAGTGTAACACTACACCGTTATGGAGGTCAGCATCCAAGAGCAACAATACATGTCCACAACATGCATGTCGGACACTAGGGCGCACCAATGTCAAGTCACAGGCAGCAGCAGCTTCATTAAAAAAAAGGCAGCAGCAGCCCTATGCTCTATATGTCATGTGGCCTCTGTGAATTGCTGGTCGCATTATTGATATGTGCCTTTGTGGAAATGAGCCTCGAAGAAGAACAACTCATTGCCTCAAGTGAGTTGAGCCTTCAAATCTTCCATTGTTACATGATCTCAGTCATTGTTGCAAAATGTCATATATGTATTTTGGCTTGGAAACTCAAAAATAAAAATAAAAATTCTACTTTTTTTCTTTGGGAGGAAAGTTGCTACTCTTGATTATCATAGCTATGTTGTTGAGCATTAAACAGACAAGCATATAAAAGCAATAGTTAAACGTGATACTTACTGATGAAGGCAGGGCAAGAACCCAAGGCAGTTCTTGAGGTTGCAGCTGCACAAGATCGCAAGTAATTCTTGAGTTGTCAGAAACACAGAAATGCATGTGCTTTCGTTCTGGGAAACAAACTATCATTAGGTTTGTGAAGACCTATCAGTACGACAGGCCCTATCAATTTAGTGCTATCTTTTATCCTGACAGAACCGTATCCCACCATGTACATAGTTGTAAACATTAACTATGCATTTTATTGCCTAGTAGTTTGGTGAATAAATGAGAGCATGAAGTCTCATATTACTTCTTACGCCTATATGTAGCTATCTGGGTGCACACTCTTTGAAGGGGAGTGTATGTGAAATCACTTTGCTTCATTGTTCAACGCAGACATAGCATCCCAAATAATCAAGATGTGCATGAGCACGAGAATATAGCATGGCAATGCAAATTCTGAGCCAACCCAGCCATGAAAGAATTCTTTTTAGTGGGGATGGGATACATCGGAAGTTTTTAGATTCAGATGTCGAATGGGCGATGGTACTTGATTCTTTTGTTGAGGGACCAAGGAAAATTTGGCAGCTTGTTTGTGTAAGGGGCTTTGCAGTACGCTGAACACATATGTGTTTGATTGTCCTTCGAGATTAGACTGGAAGAGTTTAGCAGTGACTCGAGCATCGTCAAAATCAGCATGCGTGGACCAGACTTAACCGGTTTCCTTCCCTCTGGGTTATAGACAACAGAAAATGTTTTATAGCATCAAATTGTGCTCGTCCTGAGTAACATGGAATCAACTCGACTTAACTTCCACTACAAGAAATGGTGCTTTACATGACGTTTTTAGAAATCATCATAGAATTGTGCTATCTGTGACGGTTCATTCCAATGATCGTATTAAATTCGTGTGTACAAGGTGCAAGATCTCCAAAGTATCTCCTAGCAAGCAAATATATTTTTATATAAAAACTATGATGAATGATTAAAAAGTGTCAATGTTAGATAACACCCTAAGTGTTAGGTGGTCATTAACCTTAATCATTGATGCATCAATGAAATCAATAAGAATTATTATAATATAATTGCATAACAAAATAAATTAAAAAGACGAAAAGAACACAGACTTAATTATATAATGTAATTATATACCAAAAAAGAAAAGAAAAGAAAAAAGAAATAAAAACTTAGAGAGCGGACGAGCCCATCCTTTTCCCCATGACCCATCCAAGACGAGCCCTCAGTGCCTCACGCCACGCTCCTCACGCTCCCGTCCCTTCTCTCTTTCTCGGTCTCCAAACGCCGCCGCCCCTCCCTGCTCCTACCCCCAAACGCCGCCCGCCCCTCCCTGCTCCTCACACGCTGCTGCCGCGCCCACGGCGCACTCCCCACTGGTCACCGCCCCTTTGGTGTTCCTTCCCGTCTCTTCATTGCCCCCCTTCTCAGCCCGGGATCCAGATCTGCGGCGGCCAGCTCAGGGGCCGGCGGAGGTACGGCGAGCTCTCTCCCTCTCCCTCGGCGGCGCGTTACTATGAGCGCGCTGGTGGCCAAATCCAGCGGCTCCCTTCCTCCCTTCCTCCCTCGCCACTCCAGATCTGGCACAGGTGCGGGTACGGCGAAGCTTCGGAGCTCCGGCGTAGGGTATTGGAGTATTAAAGAATTGATTCAGTCATGTCCCTTTGTCAAGTCACTCACAATCGATTAATAAATAGAGATTTAGAGACTTACTGTATGTCTAATGTCGTATTGCTTTGTGCTCTAACGTCGTACTGGATAATCTTTGTGTGCTGTGTGATTTCGGTGTAGAGGAATCAGTTATTTGAGTTGCATAAATCAATGATGGTGAGGACTGAAAGAACTCAAATTATTTGTTATTTGAGCTGCAGCCTTAACACGCTTCTTTCACTCTCTGTTGCAGGAATAATTACATTAGTAGAATCTTGGCTTTGTCTTCATCTTGTGTTCAGTTTCAGGTGAGTAGCGACACGAACCAGTTAGCTTATTGATAAATAATTCCATAATAAATAATGGATGCTTCCATGGATTGCGCATATGTCAGTTTCATACTGCAACCTTTTGGTAGTGTACTTGTGTTATAACTAGCTCATATTTACTAAGACTAGCTCGTATATAAATTAGTGAACTCTGTTGCTTATATAAATTAGTGAACTCTGTTCCTGGTTCAATGACTTAGGCCTAGATTAGTTCTTTATGCTTAATACTAACCCAGATCGTCTGGTTCCCTTCACTGGATTGGCGCGTGGAGTCAACATAGGCTTGGCTCTTTTTGATAGCTTGGTAGAAACCTGACGTTGATGTGTGCCTAATGCTGGGCATGTAATCAGTTTGACGTTTTTTGGGTCTGACGTTCATTCCAACGTTTTGTAGGAATTTGAAAGATAATTTGAATCCTACAATAGGCTGGAGATCAATTGTAACATCGTGTTTGACAGCCAATTTTATTTTATTGCATCTTATCTTTTACCAATTTGTATCCACTTACCTCTTTGTTTAATGAATTATATCAGCAGTGAAACTATAAGGTCGGTATATATAGTTTCTTGTTGTGGAGGCCAGATAGCTGACCATCGATATAGCTCCTTGTTGTTGAGGTTGAAATTGTGTGCAGTCCACATCTCAGATCGGATATAAGTTTTTTTGATGTGAGTTGGCTAAGGATATATAGTCCGTGCTAGCCCCGTGTTGTGGCCTGGGTTATTAGTTTAGGTTCCGCCCACAACTTAATTTCTTATGCATTGATTCTTATTTTATAACTCTAGTGTTTTTTCAAGCACTGTAAAATTTCTCTTACAAGAGTTGAGTGAAGCCTTGTGGTGGGTTTAGAGAGCTTCTCCTACTTGTCTCGTGGACAGACCAAAATAACTCCGTTCCCTGCACCATTTGTACAGAAAAAAAATCATAGCAAGGAACACAGTGTGAGCAATTTCATGCGAAGGGACAGAAAATGCTTTGCCACAATTTTCATTATACAGAGAGGTAAAAGTGCCGATCCAGTTTTTTTAAGTAGAAACAAGGCCCAAAACCCACCCGTTGGGACACTGCATCACTCATCCTAGCCAGCAAGAATCTCTACCAGGGAAAGAAAGAAGAGAACAAAGAAACTGCACAAGAAATTTTGATGACCCAAAATTTTTATCGAAATTCACAACTTGAATCTTGAATATACACATGGCTCTCGATTTTACCTGGAGTATAAACATACAAAATTGCAGCGTCTGTTGCCCTTACTTAGATAAGTGTAAGGACCCCTAGTGTATTTCACTGTATATATATGTACGTACATACCTTATAGGCGAATCTATATGTAAAGTAAATGACGAATTATTCACTACGATGCGCCTACGAAGCTGCAGCCATCAAAGGCCTTGTAGTAAGATCACTTGCCTCCTTGGCGCGCTGTAGCCACTCTTTTAGTAAGAGTGGCGCTTGTCAGCTAAATCCTGTGAACAACGTTGGCGACAATTGAGTCGAATAGCATCATTTATAGCGTGGCAATACTTATAGAATCGTTTTTTTTTTATGAAAATAGTTATAGAATGGTGAGAGTGTCCTAAGACATGGATTCTCCTATAAAGGTATACCCTGAAGGGCTTCCTGAAGAAATTGTGGCAACACCCAAAAAAAAAAAAACTGTTTTTTTGTGTGCAATGGTTTATATGATAAAACTCGGAGGGATGATTTATATGAGTATGCTGAAGTATATCGTGGTGGAATGGCAGTAGGTAGTTAAATCAACGGAAGTTATTGTGAGGTTCATTCCTGTTGGGAATGTGATACATCATACATCAGGAGGTTGAGCCTCGGCTGATCTGTCCATTTTTGTCATCTTCACGCCTGCAAGGCCCCCATGTCATTTGTGCATGGTCCCACGGTGTGAGATTTTTGTTCTCTTGGCCAGCGATAGCTGAAAAACTATGAACGAAATAGCGCACTATGCTAATATAGGATCAGAGAATTATTCCATCACGGTATTGGTCAACAATTTCAATATTGATGATCAAATTTAATCACTTAGCACTGTGCATCTTCTGTTTCCTATATGTCTGGCAATAGTATGAGTGTATGACTGGTTGATGAAATGATCTGTTCGAATATATCTAGTTTGTAGTTTCCCCGCAATGCTTCAATATTCTGCGAGGTGTTCTCTTGTTTGCAAGCAAGAAAAAGATGAAATAATTTAGAGTAATTGCATCTGGACTGCAACAACTAGACTAGTATAGGTGCAATTACCACAACTGTCAACTAGGCCACACAGCAATGCAGGTATTCATTCATAGCATATTCCTGATTATGCACTCAGCTATGATTCTCTCATTTCCATGGCACGGATTTTGCTGATTCCAGCATGATCTGAACACAATCTCTCAAGCTAGAAATGTGAGTGCAACAATCTTCCATGCCAAATAATCGGAATAGCATACATCCACCGTAAAAAATTGCTCTACACCCGTCTGTGCCAGCGGCAACGTTGTGCATGCTGGTTAGCTTTCCTGGAATTTTAAGGTTGAGATTTTTTGTTCCGTGAACGTGCAAGACCTGCAGTCTGTTAAGTACGATATTCAAGCTTCACCTATGAGGACGTTGCGTGCCTTGAGATATTTAACTATCAACTAGCCAAATATGTGATCACCTGTATTGAGTTAGGGATTCAAACCCATACGAGCATGATGCGACATTGGAAATAAGACTTGTATTATTTAAGATGTCAAATAAAAAAACAGTCCAATACCATTTATAGCCTAGCTAGGTAAAAGTAGGTAAGGCAAACAATCATATTCCAGGAATATTGAGCGCGCTTTAGTCTTTACACATCCTCAAGGGTATGGTAGCACTTTATATAAAGCTAGCCGGTGCAAAGTGCAAACACGCAAGAAAAACTATAATTCAGACACCACATCACACTTATGTAATGGACAATGGACTATGCGATCTGAAACAGGAAAGGGCTGTGACTTGGATGGGCTGACATAGGAATTCAATGGTGACCATTGGAGAGTTTTCTATTAATAGCAATGGGAATGGGACGCATCAGAAGCGCAGGATCCAGTTACTGAGGCCATCCCCTACGCGCCAGCATGGACCATAGCTTCAGATCTCCACGTCGGAATGCAAATTGCAGCTCAGCATCAGCGGTGGCTTCTAGAAGGTTAGAGGAGCCTGCAGAAGCTACAAGGGCTTCACGGACAAAAGGTACCAGCTTTAGCAGGTCTACAAGATCAGCTTTAGCTGCTGTTTGTATAGGAGTCTGCGTTGCAAAAGAAAATCACCCATGGTTACTTCAGCTTATGTGTAGCCATATTTTTCCTTGAACCACTATAGAGAACAACGTGCGTTGGGCGTGCCCTGAGCCAGCCACCGTTCCAGCACTGACCAATGTGCGCATGCTAGCTTACTCATTACTCTTTGCCTGGCAATTGTACTTGTTGGTAGCATGATTTATTGCTCTGTTTTGTATCTTGTTTGTTGTTTCCACATCAATTACTCAGCGTACAGCTGAGCTTGTGCTTTTCAGTTTTGCTATAACCAACGCTAGTTGGAACCGGATAGGCAGCAAGTACAGCAGCTCGTACATGACCTGGGAAATCAAGTTGTGAGTAGGCAGTTTGGATCTGCAGGAGCAAGACTAGTTTTGGTTCTTCAATTTTTTGTGGTCATGTACAAAGCAATCTTTCAGCACTTGTTTGTTTAGCGTAATGCTGATTTTCTTACTTGGCTGGCAGCTTGTTTCTTTGCTAGCTTTGTCATTCTCGTGCACTGGGATTCGTCTAGCAGTGCTACTCTGTTTCTCCAATCAAACAATCTCTGTGCCTCGGCTTCATTTGGTTTGGCCATGCCTCGGTTTCAAGGATCTGTTCGGTTAGCTTTCCAATTGCGCCAAGTTCAAGATATAAAACTTTAGCGATGATGGATGCCAAGTAAGCAATTTTTACGATACTTTCGAAACTATCGTTCACTATTTTCCCAGACTATATGTGCATGAGTGGGTGGTTGTATGCCGTCACATGATTATGATATGACACTAGTTACACAGTTCCAAGTTTCTTGTATTTGTCAGGATTTATTAATTTGGTTCTTTATGGTTCATGCAGCTCTTGGATAGACTATGAAAAAAGTGAAGTGGTCACTCCAGATTTTTGCATCTGTAGCCGTGACTACAAACTGGAAACATATTTGTACTGGTTCTATAATACCATGTATACCTATAGCCGCAACTCAAAACTGAACACTAATCAACCATGGGGCTGGATATATAAACTTCCCTACTGGTAATTGTGCACGTGTTAATCTGGCATTAATTAATAGGTCACATATTCTCGTGACATCCTTGTTGTGTTCTTAGCTCCGTGGCAGCACGGACGATCTAGCCCTTGCTGGTGCGTGATCCGGGTAGGTGTAGAACATTTCCATTGTCTTTGTGGTCTCAAGACAATCAATTAGAGCAAGTATTAAAGCAGGCTGTAAGCGGCTAAATGCTGACGTGGAGGGGAGAAGGGATGAGAGAGAAGCAAAGCCGGCTGTAAGCTTACAGCCGGTTTGGGCACAAGAACCAAGAAACTCTGTGAGACAGACAACTGGGCCCATTATTAAATACTGAGGGCTTAACCACTGTACAGGTGGGCTGAGAGGTAGGCTGTAAGAATCCTTACAGCCAGCAGCCGGCTGTATTATAATACTTGCTCTTATGGTTTTTGGTCTGTGCTAAAATATATCATTGCAGTGACAAGTTAAATCAGTGGTAACTATTGGTGAGGTTGGTAATCTGATAAATCATGAGCTTGAGTCTCATCTCTTTTTGCGTGCCAGCAGGGCCCTGCAGGTCATCTTTGTTCTTTGTGCGTCATCAGACCAAGAGTAGGAGGCTTGCCGCGCACTATGTAGTACAGACCCACCATCTGTCAACGAAGTAGCAATTTTTTTCTTGAATTTTGTAAACAGAGGCTTAGAATAAGTGTGTTGCATTACATGTCGTTAGATGCATTAGGTGCATGTTATCACCACCATTCTAACAATATGCTCATGGTAGCTAGCTCCATATTTGCACTAATGTGCTCTGAATGTAACCTACTACCTGGTGGCTGGGTGAATCAATGAGAACACAAAATAATTCTCTATTTACTTGTTACACCTATATATCTAGCTGCACACATTTTGAAGGAGGCGTACCAACCTGTCTATGTGAAATCACTTACTTTTTGGTTCAACAGTGACAATAGTATATAACCAAAACAACCGGCCTGTCGATGATGACGAGGAATATATATAGCATAAGCATGGCAAAGGGAATTCAGTGGAGACTACCTGGGCAAAGCATTCTAATATGTAGGATTGAGATACGTCAGGAGTTTTACATGCAGCAAAAAACACATTAATACTTCAGCGCCTGAATAATATGTGTCCTTGTGCCAGCAAGACCTGTTTGGTAGCTTGTTTGGTCCCTCCTTTCAATGGAGGCCTAGCATGGCAAAATCAAGATTTGAGCAGGGTGTTTACAGTCAGCATGTGGACAAGACTTGACAACAGAAGATATTTGTGGAAATCTCTGTGTGGTTCCTCATAAGGACCACGAAGAGCTGACTTGACTTATCGTCCTCTGACCTCTACATCCTCCGCGTTGTATAGGCATTTCAAATATGCCTGTTTTGAAGCCAATTTGATGATCGATATAGGTTCTCAGAGATCAACTACAATAAAACATTCAAATCAAATTATATCTTCGTTGTTGTATCTCATCATTTAACAGTTCTACCACTTGCCACACCATTTCTGAGATTATCAGGGATGGGAATAAAGAATGAACGGACAAAAACTATGTTTGGGACTACGACAAGTTGAAGGGCCCAGGGTAGCAACCAGGGCAGTTAGCACCACTGAGCACAGTAGCTTTCATGGGCATAGTTGCATGCTGTTTAAAAGCGAAACTGTGTGCAGTGGGCTTCTCAGATAAAGAATTGGTGCAAGTAGGGTCAAAACAGTAATCTTGTTGCTCACCCATCTAGCTTCCCTACATATAGGAGGCATGCACATGAATGAAAGTGTAGATTACATTCCTTTGTATTCTAGATTTGAGATTTTACCATTTTACTTATGTTTTTGTGACGCCAATCAACTACCAAATGTGCTCGGAGTCAAGTGATTGCGACGAGTATAGATCCAGACAATGAACTCAACAATGCTTCATTGGCTCACATCAAGCAACAGAGATCAACAGAAAGAGGGGGGGTCATACGAGAGGCAAAAACTTCACATAAGTGAAGAGAACTTGATGATGCTTTGGAAGAAGAGCAGCACATACAGAATGTTTGCTATGACTGTGATTGGAGAGATCGAGGAGCTTGAACAGTTATACAGAGAGGAATAGCATAAAAAGTGAAAAACTGGCACGAGTCTTAGTAGTCTCGATCAGCAGGGCTCAAATCACTGCTCCTTGAACCAGAAAAATGATATAAAAAATCAGACAATTGTATTGAGGATTTGGGAAACAAGCCCCACAGTGATTTAGTGATGAAAGTCAATGGTTCCCCATTCAAAATGCAGTGGGGCCACATGGATTTATTGGGCATTGAATTGTATTTTATGATAATGATAAGGATGATAATAATAAAAATAGTAATGAAATCCCATAAATTGGATTTAATCATAAACACTTGGGTGCTTTATGAAAATAACCTTTAGTAATATCCTAGTATTGGAATCTTTAAAAAAAACATGCACATTTATAAAAAAATAAATAAAACAAAGCGATCGACACCAACATTTAATAGTGTTATTTTTAGTGAACTTTAAGTCAGGCTAAAAATTAGTTTTAGTGTAGTCTAAATTCTCTAATTACTTCCTACACCATCTTTGATGTGAGGTGTATGTGAAATCACTTGGTTCCTGGTTGAACCAAGACAATAGTATTCCAAATAACAAATGTACGGGTGGATGAACACGAGAGTATAGCATTGCATGACAATTGGATAAATCAGTGGGGACCCAGCCATGATAGGATTCTTGTAGTGGGGATGGGATACATCAGGAGCTTTAGACTCAGAAGATACACGGAAGCTTGCTTGTGCAAGAGGCTTTGCACTGTGCTGCACACATCTGTGTGTCTGGACGTTTGGTGGTTCTTCTAGATTAGAAATTTGTGTTCCTCCATTCAACCAAGGCCAAGCATCTAAGAGTCATGCATGACTTGAGCAGCGGCATCACAATTAGCATGACCCGGACTAGCTATGAAGCTTACAATACTTCTTCCTTCGCTCAGGGCATGAGAGAGGCAGCAACTTCGCATAAGAAATTAAAGAGCAGTTCATCAAGTGTATGTAGCAAGAAGATGAGCACGTACAGAATGTAGTGAATGATCCGATATCCAGGAGAGGTTGAGCAGTTCTGCAGAGAGGAATTGGCATACTATCTTTGTAGTCTCACTCTCGGTCAGCAGAGCTCAAATTGGTGTGCTGCTCCTGAAAGGAGAACTACTGACATGAATGGACAGGCATATATTGAGGATTCTAAACCAAACTCCATAGTCATTTATTGATGAAAATCAATCTTCACCCATTCAAACAGCAGTGGCGCCACATGGATAAATTCTAAAAATAATAATGAAACCCAAAAAAATTTGCATATAGCCATGCACTTTGGCGTGTTATGAAAATAACCTTTAGTAGTCTGTTGGTATAGAAATCTTAACAAAATTACATACCTCTAACTGTATAAAAAAATAAAATAAAACAAAACTATTACCACACCATCTTTTATTGGCTAAGAAAGCTAGTGTTGCAAGCCGGGCCCTCGTGTATTCCGTGTACCAAATGCCTATTCCCACGACTTCCGAAGTTATGTAATACTCCCTCCAACCAAAAATGTAGATGGGTGCCGGTTATAAACCATTCTTGTAGCAATGTGCACACTCTTTGAATAAATGAGAGCCTAAGTTCTCAGATTACTTCCTACGCCTATGTATCTAACTGTCTGTCTTGCTTTTTTTTTTAAAAAAAAAAGTCTGCAAACTCATTGAAGGGAGGTGTACGCGTGAAATGACTTGCTTTCGAAATCGACAGAGACAATAGTATCCCAAATAAAGAAGGTGCTGATGAGAATGAGAATCGAGCATGGCAATGGGGATCAGTGGCGATGCAGCCACAAAAGCATTCTTTTAGTCGGAATGGGATACATCCGGGATTTTAGATTCAGAATCGACATGGAGGATAGTGCCTGATGAGTTTCTTGAGCGACCAAGGCTAGTTCATTAGCTTGTTTATGTAAGGGGCTTGAGCAGTTCTACATAGAGGAATAACAGAAGCAGTGAAAATTTGGCATAGAGTCTTAGTAGTATCGATCAGCAGGGCTCAAATCACTGCCCTCCCTACCAGAAAAACTGTTGACGAAATCGGACAATTGTATTATGGATTTGGCAACCAAGCCCAATCATTTAGTGAGGAAAGTCAATCTTTACCCATTCTAAATCAGTGGCGCCGACCATACTGGTTTAATGGGAATTGAATTGTATTTAATTATAATGATAAGGATCTTTTTAGAAAAGGGACTATATTAATCACTTAGCTTCTGCATTGACTAATGCATATAGCTATTCTTTATTTCAACCAACCACCACAAAGGTCCAAGCAACCTCAAAAAAAAAAAAAAAAAAGTTTTTTGAAGCAAAACCAAAGGCGACAAAAAGTTCCAAGTGCAACAATTATTTTAAAATTAATTTCGAGACAACGGCCGTTTCTTGCAAACACACTTCCATTGCGGTGACCTCAATCTGCCTGCATCCCAACACATCATTTGGCCATCCTTCTCGTTCTATAGTAAGGACCAGAACCTAGTCCAATACATCCCCATGAACATAGCATGAAAATAAGATGGTGTTGGCACCTTGTCAAAGAACACTTCATGTCGGTCTAACCAAATTGCCCAACACATCGCACTCACACCCACTGGAAATTTGGCTGTATGTACACTAGTAACTAGCCTGTATGTACACTAGTATGGGGTAATTAGTTAAAGGATACCTTGAATCGTGTGCCACACAAATTTAGCAACATGATAATCAAAGAATAAATGTTGTATGGACTCCTCGGAGGAGCAAAAATAACATTTTCTATCTCCTTGCCACCGTTGTTTTGCCAAATTGTCTTTTATCAAATCTACTCTCTTATATAAATACCACAAGAACACCTTGATTTAAGAGGTAGTTTTAGTTTCCAAATAAAAGTATTGTAAGGTAAAGCTTCGGTTCCTAATAATGCTTTATGCATTGATTTGACTGAAAACTGTCTATTCTAATGTGGCCCCTACACAAAGTGGTCCCTCTAATTTCTTAGTTGTACATTTGCTAGTAATCTCCTATTAGAGAAATGTTAAAAAGAATTATGTGCCCCCTACCTTTATAAAAAATTAAATAAAATAAAACTATCACCCCACCAATTTTATTGGCGGTATTCCAATTCTAAATTCTTCCAATTTTAGTAAGGTTAAACACCAGTGCTACAAGTCCTTCATGTATTCCAGATGCAGGTTATAATACTCCCTCTATCAGAAATGTAAATGCATCAGGTGCTGGTAATAATGACCTAGCCACAAAAGGATTCTTTTAATAGTGGGGACGGGATACATCGATATTGGGAGTTATAGATCCAGAAGAAACGTGGGAGAGAGTGTCACACGAGATATCTTGAAGTGAGAGAAGGTCAGTATGGTGGCTTGTTTGTGTGTGACACTTTGTGCTTTACCTCAAACATCTGAGTTTCGTGGTCCTTTTTAGATTACTTTTGACAATCCCCACTCAACCAAGGCCGAGCATTCAACTTCAGCAGGGTCATCTGAATCAACATGGGCAAGACTTGAATCTATTCACTTGTACAGAATCCACTTTTCCTCATGGTTTAGATGGAGAAGGCAAACGTAGAAAGACATATATTTGAGATTAGGGCTAAGAAGCGCTAGAGTATGTCAAATACTACTAGTTTAAACTAGTGGTGAAGTTGTGTCTAAACGTTGCCGCAAAGGGGCTGGCGCTGGAGGCGTGGGCGCCAGCGGTGGCTAGGGCAGCTGCACGGCACGCGGCGACTTGGGTGGCGTGATCAATGATGCGGTGCAGGAGGAGGCGGCTATGGCCATGACAGCGTGAGTGAGAGAGAGAATAGGAGCTTTCGCTCTTTGTATTATTTTGTTTTGACTTATTACATCTCTCTTTTTATTTATTGTTCTCGTCATGGGACTTGACACGTACCTAAAGAAATTAGGAAATCCTTATCAGATTCGGATTCTCTTTTCTATCCTAACAAACACGACTTACAGGAGTTTGGTTTATTTTGTAGTAATTGACAAACAAATTCACAATCAAACCTTTCAAAATGCAGTTTAAATTTCCCGCGCCCCCATGGTCCAAAAAGCCATTTTGTGGGAGCACTTTGTTTTTATCTCGTCAGTCTTGCTTCGGTAACTCTGTGGCCACCTAGGTGGTAAGATATCAAATGAATCTAAAGCCCTAATTTTTGGAATGATATATTGATTAAATAGTTAACATATATTTTTAAATTTTAAAAACTGAGAAATCTCGGCCGGCCTCCTATCTACAACCACAACGGTGCAGCAAGGGCCTCTCCTTGTTTTGAATTCTGATTCCTATACTTGGCTATTCTCCTCATCTCCCGTCCAAGCTGGCAGGGACGGCGTTCGGCCGGGGCAAGTTACATAGAAAACCTTATAACAAACTATGTCTGTCATGCAACATACTGTACAATTGTTGGGTGTATGTACAAATCGTAATAGTCATGCGACTACGCATGCATGCAGAAGGTTGGATCTGCAAGTTCCTGGCATTTGGCAGTACTAGAGCAAAACCCAATCATATGAAACACGTGTAGCATTGTGTTACAATGCTTGAGAGACTTAGTGGTTGATGTATCTTAGGTTGTTTGGCTGATCTGGATCATGCATATGTAGCATTGTGCATTTTGTTCCAGGTATGCCGACTTCTTATTTTTATATAGTTAGACTAGCCTATATTTTTCTTATGTATTGTGCTCCAAATTAAATGTAGCTAGCTATTTGGTGGGTGCAGCATTGAAAACACATATGAAGACATATTTGCCTATAAAACTACACCAATGAAAGGGGTATGCAGTACTAACAAAAAAAAAAAGGCAACTATTGCAGAGACTCCTTGCGAATGCGATACATCAGGAGCTTGAGTCTTACTCGAATAGAGAGCCCATGTCATCCAGCAAAGAGGAGTTTGAGTCCTAGCCTCTGGGAGAGCAGATATCATCAACCATCTTGGGAGAACTATCAAACGACTGTGCAACATACCGTTTTCTCAGGCCTCCTCCAACTTGGTTGACATGCTCAACTCCTATATGAACAACCACTTCTGGCATCCTTCTCTGCTTGAACGATGAACTCTGGTCCGACACCGCCATATTGCTCGAGTGCATAACCTCAGTGGGCGGTAAAATTGCAAGGCTATGTTTCACTGCAGAAAGCCACCGTAGTACAAGAACTGTTAAGCCTCAGCTGGTCCTAGATGCCCGTTTGTGCTCCGCTAATCTCACCTTCCAACTACATTTAGTTGAAAATAAGTATTATTTGTAAATGTTCAATCGTGCATTTCGATTTGTATGAATAATGTATCATATGATCAGACTCTCCAATATATTATGTCATTTTATCAGGTGTTAATTATTAGTAGGTTTAAACATTACACACCACAGGTTCAGTATACTGGCCGCAAGCCAGTTATTTGACAGGCCAAATAGCAAAATACACCACATTTGTCTTAGCACAACCGCTATTCCACAACAAAAAGATAATACTATTTTGTCGACACCAAATTGCACAGATAAGAGCAGCGACCCTGCACGAATATTCTTTTTGAATGCAAAGCTTCAAATCACTTTAACCTTTTGTTCAAGAATGATTTCGTACTCCATATTGTTTGTTCAACTTGGACACATTCACGTTATCTAGCTATGCTCAAGTTAAGACATGCCTTCCATCAACACAAATCATTCAATGAATTCCATTTCCTCAATAGTATGATCCTTGCGTGAATGTATTTTTATTGCAATCTTAAGATCGTCAAACAACCTTTCATATTGCACTTGTTCGGCTTTCTCCTTTCTTCGTTATCAAACGTGACCAAGTAATCATCATTGTAATTTCATAGGCACACCATTGCTTCTTATCATTCACTTTTATATATAATGATATCTAGACTGAAATATGCATCCTTTGTGATTTTCTAACCTTTTGTCCATTATTGGGATGATATCATATCCATTTTATTTATCTATTTTTCATTTGATTTTTCATGTCCTTTCTTCACATTTTTATTCATCCTTCACGATCAATACCAATGAACTCTCAATCTCTTCCCAGAACTAATCAAACCAGAGGTTTTCAATTTCATCAAAATACAAATTGGACTTCCCTATTGCGTAGCACTGATTGAGACAATTAAAATGCGTACATAGAAAGCGTGTTCCCACCCACAGCGATCCTGCCACAGGCACTCTTAAATCGAATGCCTGTGGGTGCTGCTTAGCCCAGTTAATTGATCAACTCTGCCAACTAAATACATCCTAGTGCGGCTATTGAAAAGGTGAAGCACGAATAGCTTACTGGCAGCAAGGCTTCCACGGTCAATGAGTGCATGCTCATGCGCCCGTTGTGGCACGTATGAGCGGAAAGGGGGAACAAGCAGTTGGGTAGTGCAGTTGGCTCAAACGTGGTAGGTCAGCGAGCAACAGCGTCGTGTTTGCAGTATCTCGGCGTAGGCCGAGTGTACTAGTGGGCAAAGCTGGCTATGACAGCACATGGTGCACAACAAATTAGCTAGTGGCCTGATGTTGCAAGCTTAGCGCATGGCACTAGGTAGTGCAAGATGTAATGATGGCGGGGCAGTGAGGGACGACGTTCCATATTTGACACAGTTGATAAGGATGGATGAGGTGTCAAGGTCTTGGTTTTATCGTAGTCATTGTAGCGGAGCTATGGACATGTGCCGATGTGGCAGTGTGTGTTCCAGTGTTAGACAGGTGCACCTTGGCATGAAGTGTTGATGCTGCGTGTGTAGTGGAAGCTTGTTTGGTTGAAGACCTTAGAAACTTGCCTAGACCAACCAGCTGCCTCAGTGTGAAGGAAACAGACACTGCACGCTAGCCGATGGGCACGGTGAAAATAAAAGCAAGACAGGTGTGGCTGGCAAGAGACGTGCAGGTGCAGAGAGTCCCATTGTTGAGGTTCATTACCGTTGGGAATGTGATACATTAGGAGGTTGAGCCTCGGCTGATCTGGCCATAATAGTTATTTTATAGCAATTTTTATTTTGAATTTTATTAACTGAGGCTCAAAAGGAGTGTGTTACACTACATATCATTAGATGCAGGTTATAGCAACCATTCTAACAACATGCTCATGGTATCTATGGGTGTATTTGGTTGCCTGGCTCAACTAGGCCAGATTTTGAGGACGCCTGGTTCAACTGGCCTCTGGGAGCCTAGCTAACTGGTTCAACTAGGAAACCAAACAACAAAAATCTGGCTAACTGCTTTGAGGACACAAGCTGCACTGCGCGTGCTCCTGGATGCGTTGAGGACGCAAGCTCCACCCTGCTAGAAAGATGATGGGGCGTAAATTAGTTTCTTAATTAATTGTTATTTGAGGCTCCGTGTGTTTGAAATGGACAGTGCTGCACAACAGCTCAAGGAAGAGGTGACCATATACAACCAAGCCAGTCTCTGTTGCACACACAACCAAAAAAGCACCTCTAAGCTTGACAGGCTTAGGCTAGCTTGGCTCTTATAAGAAACGAACCAAACACACCCTATTGCTCCATTTGCATGTGAGTTTTACATACAGCAAAGACATTAATACTTGGGCCTGAATAATATGTGTCCTTGTGCTTGCAAGGCCTGTTTGGTAGCTTGTTTGTGGCTTTGTGCCAGGCATTATGTGTGCTTCTCATAAGGAGCATGCATGAAGCTGACTTGACTTATCGTTCTCTCCATCCTCCGGATTGTATAGGCATTACAATATGCATGTTTTGAAGCCAATAGGACAATATAGGCTGGGAGATCAACTGTAATAGAACATTTAATATCCGGTTATATCATCATTGTGGTATCTCATCATTTAACAGTTCCACCACTAGCCCCAGCATTTGTGAGATTAAGGGTGGGAATAAAGAATGAACGGATCACAACTGTATTGGGGACTACAACAAGTACACGGGCCAATTGTAGCAACCACAGCGCAACTAGCACATCTGTCTCCATTAGAGACCGCTGAGCACAGTAGCTTTCATGGGCATAGTTGCATGCTGTTTAGAGCGCAATTGTGTGCAGTGGGCTTGAAAGATAAAGAATTGTTGCAAGTAGGATCAAAACAGTAATCTGGTTGCTTAGCTTCCATACAGATCGGAGGCATGTGAATGAATGAAAGCTCGGCTTATATTAATTCCTTCTTACTCTTGATTTGAGGCGTTACCATTTTACTTATGTTCTTGTGACGTAACCACCAATCAACTACTGTGCTAGGAGTGAAGTAATTGCAACGAGTAGCACATAAGTGATTCGGACAGAGAGGTCGACAAAAAGAGGGTGTCATATGAGAGGCAAGAACTTCACATAGGTGAAGAGATCTTGATAATGCTTTGGAAGAAGAGTAGCACGTACAGAATGTTTGCAATGAGTGTGATTGGAGAGATCTAGGAGCTGAGCAGTTCTACAGAGAGGAATAACAGAACCAGTAAAAAATTGGCATGGAAACATAGTAGTCTCGATCCACAGAATCTTAAAACAATTACGTTCCCCTACACTTATATAAAATAAAATATAAAAAAATTATGACCCCAAAAATTTAATTTATTGTTGATATTCAACTTCTAAATTCTTCCAACTTTTAGTGAACTTTGGGTCAGACTAAAAACTAGTGTTACAAGTTCATGGTACCTTATATTTATTGTCACGTCTTCTATGTTCTATATTACTGCTTCTGTCAAAAATGTAAATGCATCAGGTGCAGGTTATTACCATTCTAGCAGCATGGTTCATATGTATAGATAGCTGAATTCTCAGTTTACTTCTTACGCCTAAATAGATAGCTGAATTCTCAGTTTACATCTTACGTGTTCACTTGCTTCCAGCTTCAACAGAGACAACAGTATCCCAAACAACGAAGGTGTGTTGGTGAGCACCAGAATATAGGATGGCAATGGAAATTCAGCGGCGACCTTGCTGCAAAAGGATTCTTTTATTATTGGGGATGGGATACATTGGGAGCTACAGATCCAAAGAGAAGGGAGACATATGTGTTAAAATATCTTATTGTGGCTTGTTTGTGTGTGGCACTTTGTACTTTGCCATACACATCTTTTATAGAAGACCACACTGTTGCCATACACATCTTTTTTTAGAAGACCACATCTTTGCCATACACATCTGAGTTTCGTGGTCCGTCCAGCTTACAATTTACTTTCCCCACTCAACTAAGGTTGAGAATTGGACTTGAGCAGGGTCATCCCAATCAACATGGGATGGCTCACAAGGAGAAGGCAAGTAGAATCACTAGAGTAAATAGTCAAATACCGCTAGTAGAAATCATGTATTTACACTGGTAGTGGAGTAAAGGAAACCGCCTATATTTGATGAGATTTTGCACAATCTATACATATCCTTTAAAACTAGTGAGAATCTTACTGTACAATAACAATAGAACCTACTTCTCGAAGACTCAGATTCCAGTTGACCTACAGTACAATCCGTTACTCTTACTGCAGCGCGCCCCATTAATTACTGTTCACATGGAATCCGATATGAACCCTCCACCTCAGCATCCTAGCCTCCCCCTACACCGCGCCACTGGCACTTTCCAGACCCCTCCGCTCCCGTCCTACCAATAACCAGCTACGCCACACCACCCTTGTTGTCTCTCTCTGCTTGCTTCCTCAGTCCTTGCCTACTGTGTGCCTCCTTCCCTCGCCCAGTTGCCCTTGCAGCGCAGCCACCCACACTTTGAAGCCGAAGCCATTTCTTTGCTCCCTTGTGACAAAGTTTGTTCGCCACATTTTTGAAGTCATGTTTGTGTTGCCTCGTTAAGAAAAATATGCCTGAAAGCCATGATACATCGTTGCCTTGTTCTATATATGGTGCCATTTATGTCCAAGGACTCCCATAATGCATTTCCAAATCTGAACTTGGGTCACCGCGTCGTCCTGTATAGGTCAAAAATACTAAAAATGCCAGCACACTTGTTCCTTATAGGTCAAAAATACTAAAAATGCCAGCACACTTGTTCCATAGTTGATAATATCAACCGCATGCCTGTATAATTTCGCTAAGTGCTTGCGCTACCAATTGGAGTTCCCATGCATGATAGGTCGTTGGCTGAACATTCATCATGTATGTAGCATTCTGCGTTTACCATTTTCTCCTCACATACCATGGATGCAACAAACATTCGTTACAGGCATGCCAACGTTTTATATAGTAGAGAGTTCCTGTGGGTACGTGTTGTGCTGTTGTGGGTCAAAATATTAATGTCCGATATAAGACATGCGCCTATAAAAATAAGGCTACACCTTTGTAGGGATGAAAAGTGACGTATAACAGGTATTTATGCAGTTAGACGTCAATGGCAACTTTTCTTGAGGCTCCTTCTGGGAGTATGATACATCAAGAGTTAGTCTTAGGTGAAAGAATGCACCCAGTGATCTGCAAGGAAAAATTTTCCCAGCACTTTCATCTCTAGAAGCAACACTGCCCAGTAAGAGCTACAGTCCAAAATGGCCCTTCTCCTCAACCTAGATTGATTAGCTATTCTCCCATGGGAGGGTAGTTCTCTGCAACTTCCGAGGTCCTTCCACGCTGCCGATCCAAAAGATGACAGGCCTCCCTCTGCATGGATTCAAATTTAATTCCACCATGTTTCTACCTCAAGCTGTCAACAAGAGCTACAGTCCAACATGGCCCTTCCTCATGATTTTGATTAATCTGTCTAGCTACTTTACCATGATTAAGTTATTATGCTCATTATGTTAATTTAGCACGATAGATTGTCCCAATTGTTCAGCAAGTATATTGTCTGGAGCAAAGTTTATATGAAGGACATCCCACATAGATATGTAAAAAAAAAAAAAAACTAAAGTCGACATCGCGGCTCCTGCCCAGATCTGAGAGGTGCTGCTGCTCGAACTGGAGCTCGTGCTTCAGATCAGGTTTGTCGGTGTCTTTTCTCCTTCCACGATGACGTCTTCGGCGGCGACGGCGGCGATGCGATGAGGGTTTCTCCAAACCCTTCACCATCCCCGGCGGATTCCCTACCCTCGCGGACGCCGACGAGGTCAGGCCCGTTTTCCAGCTTTCGTGGAAAGGTGGCTGCATATCTTCGTGGGTGTGCGGCTTGTCCTCGCTGCCAAGTTTCTCGGTGCTGGTGGACTCATCTTCCGATTGTCGGTCGGTCTTCGGCCGGTGAAGGTGGATTTTCTGTCCTCTCCCTTTCCATCTTGGGGTTGTCGATGGTTTTTCAACGGAAATGATTCGTCTAGTGTGGTCCGGGCGATGGTTGTTGCGGCGTTTCCAATGCATGGAGTTCCTTGGCGGTTACGGAGGTGGACTTGGACCGATGGTGGTGTTGGCGGCTTAACCGGATCTCGGGGATTAGGAAGATGAGCTTTGTTACGGACTCGGTTGTGATTTTATTTTTCTTTAGGGACCAATTTGTAAAAGGGAAGATGTACTGCTGCTTAATATATTTTCCCTTTTGCAAAAAAAAAAGTAAAAAAAACTTGAGTTTGATTATCCATCATCTACCAATGACAATAAAATATGTTGAATAAATGCCTAATAAGTAAATGTCTCAAAAGATAGAGAAGATAGCGAAGGTGACATCGCAAGAAGTGGGAATTTCACAACACCAAGTCAAGACCTTGCAAATAGAACTCGCAAAGAAGTCGAAGATGACTTCACGATTTTAGCTTCGCAGAATCAGAAACAATGGACTATCGTGAAGGAACAAGACCAAGAACTTTCTCGATGAAGATGCTAGAAACAATTTCGCAGGAGGCCTGAAGACAAAGGAGTCCAACTTTTCTCGAGAAGGTGGCGTCGATAACTTCACCGTAAGCGACAAGTTTTAGATTAGTTAGAATATAAACTTTTGTATTTCTCAACATTCACAAAGTAAGGGTCGACTGCTGGCATAAATGTCTCTACAAAGGGTTTTTGTCAATACCACCTGCTCTGGTGAACATGGAGCCTCATCACCGAGATCTACAATGCGCTACTTCTCCTCATTATGGTTCTTGCCCAATGCAATTGGTCTCTAAACCTCTAGTTCGTGCGGCAACTAATATGTTATGGCCTATTCGGTTTCTCTAGGAAGGATGATGCGGACAGGTATGGCATTCGAATACCGGATTTTTAATGAAGAAAAAGCCAAACCCGTTGTACATGTAAATTCTACCAAAATTAGAACCTTAGATCCAAAATTCTTCAATTTTTTCAGAAACAAGGGCAGAAATCACATTTCCCCACCTTCTCTCTTTTTCAGTATCAGAGAAAATCAATTGAATTTGTTGCGGTGTTCTAAAAAAATAATTATGACTTCAAATTGGTACCTTGCTAATTTTGGTGCTTGAGGTGTGAACAGGCAAATTCAATTGTTTTTGAGGGAAAACAGGAGGGGGATCCCCTACTGTGCTTTATTGAACTTTAAGAAAAGGGTCATACAACAAAAAGTTAAGAAACATAAAAGGTACAAAAGAAAATTAGAAAAAATTACACAAAACGGTCTATCCATGGATCAAACTATGCGTGAAGGTTTGGCTCTAAGCTTAGCCAAGGCCAATTCATTCTTGAACACTTTTTTGACTATAGATAGTGAGTGTTGAAGGTGTCAAAAAAATAAGGTCATAATTCGCTGACCATATTGCCCAGAGCATAGCCATAATAATTTCCATAAAAATAACACTGCTGGACACTAAGGATTCATGGTTGTGATCTGGAGATGTCTAGTAATGCAGTAAAAAGATGAAGGTGCTTTACGCCCGCCTGTGCCAGCGGCAACATTGTGCATGTTGGTTAGCTTTCCGGGTATTTCGATACTGATATTTTTGTTCCGTGAACTTACAAGACCTTAATTTGTCTTCCCTGAATTTATGGTTGAGTTCAGAAAACTTCTATCAAATCATCTAGTGGACAGACCAAATAATGCCATTGAGTGGCTTACCTATTTTTTACAAAAAGAAGTCATAGCTTGAAACATAATGACCGAGCAAAAAAATTTCAAATGGACTGCAAAAAGCTTTACCACGTTTTTTATTAGACAGAGAAAATAAAAATACAAATGTTTGCCCACTTTTTTACGTCAAAATTGAGCTAAAACCTACTAACTGGAAGACTGCACCACTCATATCCTAGCTAGCCAGCTAGGATCACTCCAGAGAAAGAAGAGATTTTGATAGCCCCAAAATTCTTTATTGTGACTTCACAACTTGAATTTTGGATATATCCATATGACTGTTGATTTTACTATAGTATAAACATTCATTCTTTCAGTGTCTCTTGCTTTTGCTTGTTGGCGTGTAGTTAAGTGTAGGGACCTCTCTAGTGTATTCCACTCTATATAATAAACCTACAGATGTACACCCTTTGATGGGTGTAGCTTTCCTTCATAAATAAGCTACACCCATCAAAGGGTAAGGTAACTTGGCTTTTTTGGGCTCCTGTTGCAGTAGTGTCCAGGCCTCCAAGAATCCAAGGAAATAAAAATCGAAAGCTCCTTTATGGTAGAGTGGTGCTCATCAGCTGAATCCTGGGAACGACGTGGTCGATGAGTGGGTCAAATTGCATCATTTATAGCAGTCAATGGTTATACGACAGTGACCCCATGAATAACTTCCATGTGGGGATGGGATACGTCAGGAGTTTTTGATTAAAAGAGGTGATTCGAGAAACCTCTATATACGTGGAAGAGGGAATATGAATGTACCGTAGTAGCAGTGCATATCAAAAAAGTCGCCATGCCTCTGCTTACATTTCTGTTTGGTTTGCTTTGCAATTGCACCAAGGTCGGTCATGACTTAAAACTTTTGCGATGATGGATGCGCAGTTAGCAATTTTCATGTCATTTTAGAAACTATTGTTCACTCTTTCCCAGGATTATGTGCACGGCAGGATGGTTGTATGCATTCACATGATATGCTACTAGTTACACAGTTTCATGTTTCTGGTATTTGTTAGGCTTGAATTTTATTCTTATGCTTTCATAGACTGAAAATAACGAGTGTGACATTACTAAAGAATGGATCTGCTGCAGCAGGTTTTTATAGCTGCACATGTGGCTGCAAACAGCACACGGATTTAGGCTATCTGCACCGCGGGGAGCGGCAAAAAGCGCATGTATCCCTTCTGCACCTGTGTCCCACACGGTTTTTTTCCCCGTTCCTCCGCACTTTCGTGCCTACTTTGTGTCGATCTCTATCCCAACTACTCATCCATCGGGCCCACACGTCATTGACGGTGTTCCTTTCTACCTTTCTCCCAGCTCCGTCCCAATTCTCTCGCACAACGACGCCGCCCGCCCCAGCGCCACACCTCTTGCGGCGCTGCCGCCGCCCAGCGAGCCGCCCCGCCTACCAGCTGGAGCACGGAAAGCGAGGAGGAGAGGCTGATGGCAGCGTCGCACGGGGAGATGAGGCCTGGAGAGGGGGTCCTCGATTTGGTGGCGGTGTTGCTCGATTCGGCGGCGGCGTGGCAAAGCACGCCCGTGACTCGCTCTCCTCCTGCCGCTCGTTCGCCTCCATTGCACCCGGCGGGTGGCGCGGGAGGCACGGGCAACGGCGGCATGGCTCGGCGGGCAACGACGGGCGTGGCTTCGATCCATAGCGACACCCTGCCCCGCAGAACGAGCTCGCGGCGGCGGAGGGCGGCGGGTCGCGGCTGGCGGCACCCTGCGGTGCTGCGGCGGCTCCTCTCCGAGCTCCAGCCGGCGGCGCACTCCTCCTCCCCTTGTCATGGCTGTTCATCGACAGAACATAGCGGGGACGGAGCTGCTCCCGCGCCCGGCGCCGCCGCTCCACTCGGCCGACGGCGCGCGGCGCTCCACATGCTGACCCGAGCTCGAGGCGCCTTCCGCGCGCACCGGCCGCGGCGGGCCTCCGCCTCGCCGTGCCCTCATCCGGCTCCGCGGGAAGCGCGGGCAGGGGCGCGTCGCCGCCTGGAGCACTGGGGCGAGTTGGGGCGTAGCGGCGAGCTGCTCGACCTGCCCTCCGCGGACGCCGACACGGCCCTCCACCCACTGCTGCTCTCTCCCCGGTCTCCTCCTTCCTTGCAGGGCGGCGCGGCGGTAGGCGAGGGCAGCTGAGATGCGGGCGCCTCCCCTGCTCTGCGCTCCGTAGGCCCCATGCCACGTTGCGTCCCTGGAGGACGAACGGGGGAAACACTCAGCATAGCGAACCACGGCGTAGCGTCGTCCCCCTCGATACAGCGGTGCAGGGCTTTGGATCGCTATCTGCTCCTCCAGTTCGCCTTTAGCTTAACGCGGTGCAGTCAGCCTTATATTGTTTCTACAGCACAATGCAGCTGTAGATGCAGCGGCTCAGAAAAAATCAGAACCAATCACGCTGAATAAATTTACGGTACTGGTACCTGTGGACGTGTTACTCTCTGAGATAAACAGATTACATATTCTGGTTACTGGAAACATATCTTTTTTATTTTATTTGAGGCCTTGAATTATAAATATCTAATTTGATTATTTGTCTAGATTATGTAATTATCTTGATACAATTTTCTTCACAGCGGTGGAAATAAAGATAATACCTGTGGTTAATTTTATGTTCATACATTTTTTTTGTTTATAAATAGTTGAAAGAAATACTCAGCTCTTCATCGTCCAACAATAGGACTACGTTCATGTTCAAAATATGAAACAAGCAAGTAGATATTGAGTTGCATGGGGTTAACAAGTAAAATGAGACGTTTTGCAAATAAGGGATTTATTTTCTCACATGTCAGATCATATGCAATGTGCCATCCTATTTATAGCCTACGCTACATATACAGTCTACGCATGTCAGATCATAGGCTGGTACGTATGTCAAACACCCATATATAGTCTACGCTACATCATGCCCTTGACTCAACAATCATATATTCCAGGGACATTCAAGGCCTTTAATTTGCTCTTTACACTACACCACCTCAAGGGTAACACTCTATATATAGGTGTGCCATTTTGAGGAAGGAAAAGCAGATTTGCCGCTTCCAGGTACAAAGTGGAAACACACAAGAAAAACTACAATTCAGGCGATGAGTTTGATGCGGTGAATTAGAAATTCAACGGTGACCATTGAAAAGATGTCTAATAATAGGGATGGTAATGGGATGCATCAGCAGTTAAAGACCAAGTTCTTCGGAAGACTATTGTTTGTTGTGTGGCCCGTCAGCTTGCAGCACAGCTGTGCTTGTGCTTTTCAGTTTTGCTGTACGAAAGCTACAGGAACCAGATAGGCAGCCAGTGTAGCAGCTCACACATGACCTGGGCAATCAAGTTACGAGTAGTCAGTTTGGATCTACAGGAGCATGCTTTCTTTGGTTCTTCAGTTTCTTATAGTCATGTATGAAGCAATCTTTTAGCACTGGTCTGTTTACCATATTGCTGATTTTCTTAGGTGGCTGGCAGCTTGTTTCTTTGCTATCTTTGTCTTTCTCGTGCACTCGTCGACAAGTGCTACTGTGTTGCTCCAATCAAACAGTCTCTGTGCCTCGGTTTCACTTGGTTTGCCATGCCTCGGTTTGAACCTTTGTTCGGTTAGTGTTCCAATTGCACCAAGGTTTAAAACTTTGGGGATGACGGGTGCCAAGTTGGCCGGGAGGGCTTCATTCGTTAGATTGGATAGTGGGCTCCAATGGGGGCCATGGTAGTGGTCTCTTTATTTTATTTTTATTTTACACAGACAGGCCTCCTCGACCGCCTCTGTTGATTTTTATTAATAGAAGTCTCTTGCTAGAAAGAGCAGCCCACCCTCAACGTTTTTCTCCCTACATCTCTACTATGCCGTTCCATCGCTTCTCTCACATAGCAAAAATGACGGTCTTCATTTTAATCATGTCACTCTTTACTACAAAATAAAGTTAGGGATTGACTATAGTGTTGTTCATTTTAACCAATCAGTACTCACAAAAACTCCTAGATGATGGGTGCGGTACCTATCACTCTATAGTGCAGTTCAATTGCTTAGTGATTCTCATATATCTCGTGTGTATCGTTTCCTTGTTACTAGTAGCCTTATCATCTACCATTGAACTACTAATGAACCAAATATGCGATCAACTGTGATGAGGTACAGAATGGAACCCATGTTAATATGATGTTGGGATGACAAGTGTCGCACCACCCTATCGAGCAGATCGACCCTACATTTAAATACCAACCAATACTTTCAGTAACATACTTGGGAATAACAAGTGAAATGAGACATTGTAAAATAGGCTTCTATTTTCTCAGATACCAAATAATGCAGAATGGGATCCTATTTGAAGGTAGTGAAGGCTCCAGCTCCAGACTACATAATGCCTCCACTCAGCAACTATAGTCTATATATAGGGATATTCAAAAGCTTTTTGGCCTATTTACACGGCCTCAGAGGTAACACTATATATAGCTGCACCATTTCGGGAGCAGCATGCAAAAATACATTTGCTTCCTGATGCAGTGTGCAAACATTATACAGAAATTAGAACTTGGACAACACACATATGGAATGGACTTGTCTGAAACTAGTGAGTGTGATCAGTATGATGGGGAATGGGCCGACTAGGAATGGGATACATCAGAAGACAAAGATCAAGTTGTTGTGCCACATGCAGTTCAAGCTGTGTATGTCATCATGCTGCCAAGGGATACCGTAGTCGTAGTGTATCCTGGCTTGCTTGGCTTACCCGTCTGTTATGGCTGTCCGATTCCTGCATGTGCTGTACACGATGTTCCATGTCAGTATGCAACAATCTCACACAATCTGTTCCAACCAATATAGCACCCAAATGTACCTAAGTCTGAACTAGACGACGCTGCAGAGGAGCGTTTTGGTCAATGCATCCTAGTGGCCGGTTGTTGCACACTAGCTATCGACTGATTTGATGACTATATGGAGCCTCATCATGAACAATGGAGTGAACATGATATTTTTGTGTGCCTGTTCTTAACATTCAGTTCTTGCTGCAAGTAATAAGGTCTCTCCTTTGTTTCTATTTCCATGGAAGGATGATGTGAACTTGTGATTTTTATGCAATATAAAATTCAAATCAGTTGGACATGCCCCGCTACCATTCGAATAGGGCCAAGGTCATGATTTAGAAGTTGTGCCATGACGGAGGACATATTTATTGTTTTGATGCTTTCGTTATTCTAGCTCACTCTTTGCCCCGACAATGTGCATGGCCTGGTGGCTGTATGCAATCAGATGATGCGCTATGAGTTACAGGCCCAAGTTTGTGCCTGCACAGATTGACATATGGCCTAGGCGAGAAGGCGATTCAGGGCGATATTGGTATTCCTGGTGACATTTGTTGGTGACATTACAACAATAATATTACTAACACCAAATTTTATTGGTGAGATTTGTGACATTTAAAAATGCTCCAAATTTTACATAATTGAAGTGAGGCTATAACTAGTGTGAATTCGTTAGTCGTCTGCCCATCGAGAAATATAGACGCATAAGGTGGCCTCTATATATGACCATTATACTAGCACCTTGGTAGCCAAGATCCTTTTCCACTTACGAATAGGTGAAGGCCCATAGTCATGCTTTCCACTTATTAATAACAATAACAACTATATTCTAAGAATATTCAAGGTCCTTTCGGCCTTCACATGGCACTCTATGTATAGGCAACGTTGAAAGTTTTCCAATCCACGTCAACACTGAGTTGATCGTAATGCCATGTCGTCGGTATATGATGACGCTTGAAGCCCGTTTAGACCTGTGTCGGAACCTAGGATAATTTTGGGACATAAAAACTATAAATAAAATTTTGCGTGTGACCTCCACAACATAAGAAATGGAAGATGCACCCTAAAAACCAATGTGGGACTAAACCCTCCACAACATCTCATTAACATGCACATGAACCACTCCCACTGTGAGCCAAATTTCAAACTGGGGCAGATGTCACACAGGCTGCCACTATACCACAACCTATCTATAGCGAGCTACGGATGGTCGGTATAAGTCAGTATAGCGACATACAGACGGTCGCTATAAACATATAGCGACCAATGTAGTCGGTCGAAATAACTGGCGTCGCTATAAGTTTATAGCGACCAACTTACTTATAGCGACCGACCGTTCGACGGTACGTCAACCATATAGCGACCGACCATCCAACGCTAGTTACAACTTATAGCGACCAATGGTTTGACGCTATATATTATATAGCGACCAACCATCAGACGCTCTACATATAAGGAAATCACAGCATATATAATAATCTCATGATCAGTACTAATCACATGATCAATGAAGCATTCAATTGACAATTCCATTTCGAAACAATACACAGTTACGACACAAAAAGCTCATCATAACTAACACTTATATTCCACAAATATTATAGCCATAAGCAGGTACATTTGTACAATTGTGCTTTGGATAATCTACAAATCACCTACCACACAGCCCATGCACTTCTAAAGAGTTCACTATAAAGAAGGCTAAGCATGTATACATCATAGCAACCCAAAAGAAGGCTAAGCATGTATACATCATAGCAACCCAAAAGCTACAGACCGGGAACGCATCTTAGTCCGCCACGCCTTTTAGTCCATCTTCCATGATATGAGTACTTCTAATGGCTTGTTGACACCATCAAGCATGGTGCTTACTGCACCTCCCATTAACACATCTGGAAAAAGGAAGATTGTGTTACCAGCTATCTCAGGCAGCAGGTGGACTTGTGCAAGTAGACAATTCATGATAATTTAGGGACTATCCAAAGCATGTATGACTGGTAAGTGTGACTAATAGTAGTTCTAATGGCAAAGCACTAAGTTTCTATTATCATGCAGTAGTTCAGCACAAACCTTGGTTCGAGGGTCTGGTATAGAAAGGAGGAACTTCTTCCTCTCTGCAAGTAACTGAATAAGATATCTGCCAAACAAGAACCTTGGCTGAAATGACAATATGAAATAAGTGTGACTGGTTTATTAATAGAAGGCGCTGCATGTCAACTGTTTTCCACAGCACCTAAAATATAGTTAAGACAAAAATAACCATTCGTCAGTGATCATGTCACAATGCTTATGGAAAACTAGTGCTGAGTTCCTCATGAGTAAGTTACCAATATTTTTCTTGGTTAGTAAAGCTCCCTTAACAAGCAAAAAAAACTTCTACTAGATCGCAGGTACATCAACAAGTCATAATGGCATGATTGCATCAAACTAGGTAAGTCTAAGTGAAAAGCATCTTTACTGGGAGGAAAACATCAGTTCTTGAGGAGAAGAATTCCAAAAAAAAGCAGGACTGGGCAATAATCAAAATTAGTACTCACAATAAGCAACTGGTCGCTCATGTCTCTTAAACCAGGTAGGAGACCTGCTTGCTCAGATGCTTCTATCTTCTTCCATCAGAGTTGATTTGTCTCCACAATTGAAGGCGCTGCATGTCCACTGTTGTCCACAGCACCTAAAATATAGTTGAGACAAAAAAAGGTCCAGGTCCAAATGTATTAGCTACAGACTTGCTAATCACAATCCAATCCCAAATATGAGGTGCATACATAAGGCAGCTTGTTAAAAGTTACTGCATGAAAAAAGTTCAGTCGGCTAGACGTCACAAGTTATTTAGATAAATGCCCGAGATTTCAATAATGCTACTTCATCTATGCAGGAGTACTTTGTCAAACGTAAACAGAACTGTACAGAAATCACAAACTAAAAATAACTATGGAAAAGTACTTGCTGAATGCAAAATGCAGCTGTGCAATACAAGAGGATACCAGGGTGTTTGCTAGCATTATCATCAATGTACACTTGTGTAGTTGCAGGGAAGATTATTCAAATACAATTCAGAGTGCTACACTCTATATACTGATGTTACATAAATTACCTAATTCAGTCTTATATAGGCTACCAAAACACCAAAACACCAAAACATTGAACAAAAGACCTAGAGAACAAATTAAGATGGTAATCTTACCACGCAATTTTCTTTCCCTGAGGCATGTCAGATGTTGTCATCTAGTCTGCATTAGTGGGATGTAGCGTAACAAATTAGATCGAAAATTAGTTGTAGAGACGCATTATCTATTCAAAAAATAAAAATATTTGCAACTATCTCCAAATGCAGATCTGACCTTTTCAAGCAAGGCATATTATTAAGACAATAAGCAAGATTTTAGTGGGTACATATTTACCTTTTCCCTCACGTATTTGGCCAGATACTTAACTGTTGGAGACTCCATCTCCATGGCATGGATCCGTTGCATCCTAGCATATTCCTCCATGAGCAAGTATATTGTGCGCTGATGCAATGCCATGGACCTGCATGGGAGGAGGCGTTCAACTAGCCAGATCCCACTATAGACCTGCGTGGGGAGCAGTAGTGGTAGGGAGGACTACAGGGGCAAGGTCTCACCTCGCTGGATCTAGGGGAACTGAAGCCGCTATGAAGGAGACCCTTCGTTGAAACCTTGCAGGCTCATGGCTGCTGGATCTGCCGCATCCAGAACCTCTTCCACGACCGGCGTCGGGTCCGTGACGCATGGCCCTGCGTGGGAAGCAAATTAAAAGGAGAAATTATGAGAGGGAACAGAGGGAGGAGCAACGGGGCTTACCTCGGACATGCATCGACGGCGGCGGGCGGCACCATAGTTAGTTTCGTGCAACAACAGAGGTTGGGTGTGGATGGGTTGCTGCTGCTGCCACCTCCACTGCCTGGGACACTTGGGGAGCCGGATGTAGGACGGGGCCGCGTCGGTGTGCCGCCAGGGGCGCCGGAGGGTGCTCGCCGGGGAGCCGCTGGGGCGCCTAGGGGGCTCGGGGGTGGCGGCGCGTGGGAGGCGTGGCGGTGAGCCGGTGGTGCCGCGTGGCCACGCCGGCTGGGAGCCGCGAGGAAGTCACGCCGCTCACGGGATGCGGGAAGCGAGTGCGGCGGCGACTGGAGATGAGATAGAGGTGCGGCGGCTGGGGGATTGTGTGTGACTGTGTGACGTCCTAGGGTTTTTCCAAATGCAGATGAGATAGGGCGGCACCAACTTTGCTATGACGTGTGGGGTCGTCTAAAATTTAGGCGCGGATTGGGCTAAATGTGGGCGCGCAGGCCCAATTCATTATACCGACCAACTGACGGACCCAATAAATGAGTTATGCCGACCAACCGTCCAACACTAAACCAAAATAAAAACAGCGACCAACCTTCAGCCGCAATAGAAAGATATAGCGACCGACCATCTGTTACAGAGATATACCGACCGACCGTCCAACGCGATTTCGATATTTATACCGACCATTGGTCAGACGTCCAATTGGGTTGTGGTGTAGTGTGCACCACAAGGTTCTCTATTTTGTGATCTATGCATTCTAGTGCTGTGGGTGTGGCCACGTTTTGTGTCAACACTATGTTTTCCTCATTATGTGTTACCAAAGTGCCATGGATGCAATAAACAATTCGTTCAGACATGCCAATGTTTTATATATATAGCTAGGATTGCACGTGTGATGTGCTCTGAATAAATGTACTTATTTGGTGGGTGAAACAATGAAAATATGGATGTTCAATGTAAGACATGCGCCCTATATAAATAAAGCTATATATGCCAAGGGAACACAGATCCGCGACATGTATTTTGGCAACTACTGCTTAGTTTGTAGCTAGGAATGTGATACGTCAGGAGTTCGAGACTTGGCTTGCGGAAAACCTTACGTCACCCATTGACATGAGAAATGTCCATCCACTGCCCCAGACACAAATACCATTTTCTCGCGCGCAGTGAATCATGGTCCATTGGATGTCCTGACATTAGCGCTACCACCATATCCACGATTCTCTGCTAGACCACGTGGACATTTCCTGCCGCAAGGCTCCCTTATCCAGCCAGTGGAAGACATGAGGCCTACCTCATCTAGGAACCTGGTCATATGTCTAGCCAGAGCGCATTTCTGATTCACATTATTTGCTGACTAATCTGATGGATCCGGGAGGACCCTACAGCAGCAATTGAATTAAAGGAACAAAAGGGTGTCAACACAGAACACATGGGATTATGCCTTCTGACAGAGCAACTACAGTCGTTATTCATTTACCACTAGTGTGCATCTTCCATTTCCTCTTTGTGTAGCTACTGTTTCTCACGTGTGAGATCTGCACCCAAAGAAATTGGAGGATTTGGGCTAGGGTTTTGAGTGGCTGGACGGCTAGGAAGTGCTAGGGAAGGAGGAGGGCAGGAGCGTCCTTCAACAACACCCCATCCTCCTGCTGGCTACCTCTATAGAGCACGGGAACTTGGGCGGGATCGTCCTGGTCTGAGATCGCGCCGGCCATGGATGAGGAGAGGTTGCGCTCGCGGTGGCCGTGACGCTCGAGGTGGCACTTGCAGCTGCGTCCGCCATGGAGGGAGCATGAGGTCGCGCCCGCCGCGCCTTGTTTCTCACGCGTGGCCAGGCAGAGAGCAGCGTTGGAGAACCGGCGGCTAGGACGGAGAGAGCCCGCGAGTCACCGGATGGGGTGGAGAGACGTGATTGCGCATCATTTTCATTTATTTTGAAAAAAAAATGAGGTGCTGGGTCGTCGTGGCCCGTGGGGATTCGATCCCTGTCTGGATGGTCGTGCGGGGGAGGGCGCGGATGGGGCCTAGTGGGTGCAGGTTGAAGCCGATGGACATACCATGTGCTGAAGCATCGGAGAAGAATCCAATTGTAGTATCATTCATTTATCACTACTGTGCATCTTACATTTCAGTCTTTGTGTAGCTACTGTTTATAGTTTCCCTTGCAATTGCTCCATGGACAGAGTTCCCTTGTTTGAAAATGGGAACACAATGAAATGATTTCTGCAATTGATGGCTATTAGGTACATAACTAATGTGAGTAAATTGCATCCTGGTACAAGTAAGTACAAGTCAACAACTAAGCTAGTAAGTGCAAATTACCCCAACATGTAAAATGTTTGATATGATTAAGAATCTAGGGAACAGGTGCATGTTCACTCATCCTGCCAAGTCAGCCTGGGCGTTCGGGTTTTACCCGAAATTTCGGGTCGGGTTTTTTGTTCGGTCTTCGGTCTTCGGGTTACCCGAGATACTAGAGTTCGGTCTTCGGGTTCGGGTTCGGGTTTGTTCGGGTAAAACCCAAAATACCGATATGCTTATACAGGTATCATTTAGGACATGCATATGTAAGGCTGCAAAGCTGCAACTAAGGCATCTAGCACTTCGTCAACACATCAAAGATGCTTACATCTCAACACATCAGCCTAGTCTGATCCAATCAAAGTTCACAGAGTACTAGTAGTCTCATAACAGAGAAAAAAAAAGGGTGATAATGCAGGACAAAGCTAGAATAACACTTAGTTTAGTTCCAACTCTTCCATTACTTATTAGCTTCACTTGCAGTCATGTTGAATCCAATGGATGGCCCTCTGAAACGCAAGCGTCTAGGAGGCAGCAACAGCAGAGGACAGCCAAACTGTTCAAGCACCAACACAGTGAACTATTAGATAAATGTCCAACCAAAAGAGATAATATATTACACAACTGCAGAGTATAACACTTAGTTCAGTTTCAAAGCAATGGACAAGCATCTCATGTCATAGTATTCAGAGTCACACTACAGATTTTATGTCACATTACAGAATGGCTACCAATTCATTAATACTGACCAAATAAATAATATTCTTTTAGAGTAGCTCCTGATGACTACCAAGTAGTACAAAGTTACAGTGAGATGGGAAACATTGCATTACCTCTGCTACAGCAGCCACCAGACATTCACCACCATCTCCACTTCAACTAGGAAACGTAGGTGTTGGTTGATTGTGAATCACCCTTGCGTTTACCTTGCCCATCAGCATATTCTTCAATCAACTCTGAAATTGAGATGAAACAGTTAGTGCTTATTCCATGTACAGTACAAACAATATGAAGAGACCAAAGTATCCTAAATACCTCTCTCTAGCTCACCAAGCTGCTCCATGTCCTCCTGGATATTCATGGGAGTGGCCATTCGCAACCAATCTTGAGTACAGACTAGTGCCTCCACCATGAAAGGAGTGAGGGAAGTCCTGAAGTCATCAAGTATGCGACCAGTTGTGCTAAATACTGACTCCAATGAGACGGTTGATATCTGAATTGGTAATACATCCCGAGCCAGTTTTGCTAATACTGGAAACCGTGAGGAATTAACCTTCCACCATGCTAGAATGTCAAACTTGTTGTCTTCAGGTTCAGTATCTTCACTAAGATACTTGTCCAGTTCAGACTTGACACCTCCACTTGCAGCACCATGCCGCTTCAGCTTCTTGGCAATTCTATGCTTCACTGCTTCTGCTTCAGGTGGTTCTTGCGAATCATCAGTTTGCATTGTCGTATTGGACGATGGAGCATATATGTTCCTATATTCTTCAAACAGGTCATGAACACAAGTTTTAACAGCAGCCCAAACTTTTGGTCCATTTTCCTCAGTAAATATCTCATCAATTGTTAGTTTGGTGTAGTCTGTCAGCTTGTATCTTGGGTCAAGCACTACAGCTACAAAGATCAGCATGTTTAGATTCTCCTTCTCCTTCTCCTTCTCCTTGTCCTTTCCCTTCCCCTTCCCTCTCTCATTTACATGACTGACTTCAGCAGCCAGCTGATCATGCCAATTTCCCCAATAGGTATGTGGAGTTCCACCTAGTGCAAATGTCTAGGTTCATAAATGCCTTGGTCTGAACCTTCTCTTCCTCGACAAGCTCCTTGAACTTTGCTAATCTAGAAGTACCATCCTTGATGTACTTAACAGCGGCTCGAACACGCTTCACTAAGTATCCACTTCTTTAAGGCCTTCTTGTACAACAAGATTGACGGTGTGGGCTGAACACCTAAAGTGAAGATGCTTTCCTTCAGCAATACTTGTTTTTGCACTATTCATGAGCTTCCTCAAGTAACTTGCACCGCTATCATTGGAGCTTGCATCGTCTACCGTGACACACATGACCTTTTCTAGCCCCCAATCAAGCAAGCACCTTTGCAAATTCTTTCCAATGTCATCCCCCTTATGGCCCTTTACTTTGAAGAAGCTGATGACTTTCCTGTGGTATTGCCAATTCTTGTCAATGAAGTGTGCAGTCACTGCCATGTAGCATTCTTGTTGTTGAGAAGTCCACCCATCAGTGGTTAAGGAAACCCTTTCACAATTATCCTTCAAAAACAGCTTCAGCTTTGCTTTCTCTTGAAAATAAATCTGAACAATGGACCTAGTTGTTGTCCTTCGAGATGGTGGACTCCAACCTGGGCAAGCTACACTCATAAATTTCTTGAATCCTCTTTTTCTCTCCGGTTACAAAAGGCATTTCGTCTTCTATCACCATTTCGGCAAAAGCTTTCTTCATAGCTTCTGGATCATACTTCCATGTAACGCCTTCTCCTTTAGTTGCTGCCAAAGTTGCCGACTTGGGATCCTTATTCTTGGCATCAGGATTTTGCTTGCAAATATTTAAATGCCTCTTTAACATAGAAGTACCATTTTGATATGTATCTGCCTTGAGTTCCCGACCACAGTACTTGCATTTTGCTTTCTTCACCACATCATTATCATCTTTTATCTTGGTGAAGTGCTGCCAGATTTCAGACCTTTCTGCCATTTGCTTCCTTGTATTTCTGTCCATGCCATTGCCATCTTCATCTTCACCATTCTCTCCTTGTTGTTCCTCAAGTTGGACGACCTCCATACTGCGCCTTCCACCTGTATCCTCTAGATCCATATCCTCAGTTCTCATTCCACTGCCCTCTTCAGTTGTAGAGGGGATCTACATAAAGATATATGTATAATCAAGAATCAGTAAAAGAGTTGAACAGATAAATCATTGAAATAGTACTGTTCAGAAGAAAAAAATAGTACTGTTCTGACTTGTGAGCATTGGTATTTCAAGACAATCATTGAAATGGCAAGCATCATTGCAAATTAGTATCATGTAACATGTTATGTTTCCTGAAAGGAATTTATCTCAAACTTATGTATTGTTTCCAACAGGAATATTCGGCTAGTGCAAAAGCACTGCAGAACCTGATTGAATCTCGTAAGTTGGTATATACTGATCATCATGTTTAGATAAGGACTGATCACCATGTTTAGAACAAAAATTTAGTGAACAGAAACTGATCAGATAAGGACTCCTAAGCAACAGGAGTACTGACCTATAAAATGGTACCAACCAAGAGGAGTCCTATTGCAGTCATAGTATATTCTACCGTTTCAGTAGTAAAAAACAATTTATTATTGTCTCACTAGCATGCAGCAAGGGTCAAGAGTAATTCCAATCAGCAGCTGCAGCCGGTAAGTAATTCCAATCAATCACCATGTTTAGAGCAGCACTAAATTTAGCACTCATCCTGATCTGGGTAAATATACTGTGCAGTTAAAGATGTATGTATGACAAAGAAAGTGGTAGCACTGCAGGAATCTGAAATTACCATGGAAACAAGAATCCTGATCTGTGTAAATATGCATTGCAAATGTGCAAATCCCCAATGTCAGGCATCATGAAAATCCCAGATTATGCAGTACAGGTAGGCGATAGCTGTTAGGTAAAGATTAAGCGCCAGTGCATCTGCATCTTTGCATCTGAATCAAAGGAATATAATAATATTGCTGCTAATCTAACCACCCTAGGATAATGGACAAAACTGCAAGCTGGATGTGTTGCATTCAGAGTCACACTGTACTAGATCCACACAACCAGACAGGAATCAGACACAAGAAGACAAAATACAGCAGAGCAGGAGCAAGATCTGAGTACAACAAGAAAGAACAGGTGGACATACCTGGCTTGTCGTCCTCGACATGGCGCAACATGAGTACAGGACGGTGATGAGCTCCCCAACACGCAGTACAGGACGGCCTTCCTCTGCGTCCTCCGGAAGACAGATCGAGCCGGCGTAGACCGACGGCAGCGGCGCCGCGGCGTAGACCGGCGGCAGCAGCGGTGCCGGGCGTTGACTGGCGCGCGGCGGCGCGGCGCGACGGGTGCTGCGTCGAACCAGTGGAGGCCGACTCGAGTGGAGGCGATTCGGTCCAGTTGTATGTCTTTTTCGGTCTCTCGGGTAACCGAAATAAAAACCTAATAACCGATGTCGAGTTCGGTCTATTCGGGTTCGGTCTAAGCGTAGGACCGAAGACCTCGGGTTCGGTCCGCTCCGGCTCGGGTTCGGTCCGTTCGGTCTCGGGTTCGGTTAGTTCGGTTTTGCGCCCAGAGTGACTGCCAAGGGCCGTGTGGTATTCCCAGTGTACGCATCTGTTTTGGCCTTGCTCGGCTTGCACCTCTGTTTAACCAGTGGATGATAGGGGTGGTGCCTATCACTTTATAGTGTTGTTCAACTGCTAATTAGCCATTCTTACATTCTCATGTATTGTGATGAGAGTTGGAAACTAAAACAATGTGACATGAGAGTGGGATGACAAGTCTCGCGTGACCTTCTTGAGAGAGGAAGAGGACTACATGGGATTTAAATAATGACCATGCAAGCAACTTATTCAGTAGAGTGCGGGGTTAACAAGTAATAAAACGAGACATTGCAAAGAAAGGATTGATTTTCTAAGATGTCAAATCATATACAATGCTACCTTATTTATAGCCTAGGTAAGGCAAACACCAATTGTCTAATAAACTCCATCATGCCTCGACTCAATAATTATATTGCAGAATACTGGGGGCCTTTTTGCATTTACAAGACCTCAAGGGTAACACTCCATATATAGCAGCAGCATTTCGAGGACAGCAATGTGTAGCTGCACCATTTGCTTCTTGGTGCAAAGTGGAAACACACAACAAAAACTATAAATCAGACACCACACATAGAATCGGCTAGTCTGAAACGGGAGAGGTTGATGCAGTAAGTACTCTCTCACAGGTCATATATGGGCCAAATCTATAAAAGCTTTTAATTCTGGTGAGTCCAAATCACTGTTAATGTACAGTGCATCATACTCACAGAGACACTGTACATTAATAGTGCAGTCAAACCTACAATACCATCCGTCCGATCCAACCCAACGACAATCGCTGCCATCCAACATTCCACACCAACGAAACCTATCTGGAACCTACCAGACGGCTCCACGCTCCACCCAGCGCCGTCGTCTTCAAACGCCGCTCGAAACAGAGCACTGGAACTGGATGCCTCTGCGCGCACGCCGCAGCCAAGCATCGCTGACGCTGACAAGCAAGGCTCGGAGGCGGAGCCTCTGCCGCGACCCGCTGCAGGCTGACCGCCGCCGCCGTCAACGCGGACACCGCCCGCCCGATTCACCGGGGCCAAACACCACCAGGATGCCGTCGAGCCTGCGCAGGGGCGCTGAGCACCTGAGCCGCCTCGCCCTTGAGCGACGGGCACGCATCGCCTCGCCAGCGACGTCACGCTCGACCCGCGCCCTCGCGCTACCCCAGCCACTTCTCGCGACCGCGTCGAGGAAGGGAGAGAGAGAGTCAGAGAGAGCCGCCGCGGCGGGCACGCCCTTGACGGGGCTGCCGCTGCTCCGGGCCGCCCGTGCCCGTGACGGGCTGCCGCGTCCGGGACCGCCCGCGCTGGGACGCTGCGCCGGAGACAAGGCCGCCGCGCCGCTGTCCTGCACTCCATCTCCCTCTCTGTCTCCCGTCCACTCCCTCCCCTCTCTCCCCGCTGTTTTCTCTGACACCAGCCCGACGGATGAGGACGAGCGACGGCATCCAAAGCGAGGCGGTCCAAGGCCACGGCATCTGGCATCTCACGGACGGCCAAAGCCCCTTGACCATCCACGTGATAGCAGCCAATGGCCACGCAACACATCACCCAGGTAACTAAGCACAAAACGCTACGCGCACACTTAAGTAAATTATAACGAAAACCTTTTCACTCCTTTTCCATCATTTAAAAACTACTAATAATTTCCAAATTCATTTCCATTCGCGTTTTACTGATACATTAAAAAAAAATTACATCTCATCCATCCTAACTCCAAAACCAATAATTGTTCCACTAAAAAACTTCATTAAAAGCAAAATAGAAAAAAACGATATTTCATACCCCTCCGGTCCCTAAATATTTGACTAAATATTTATCTTTTTGATTTTCATGCGTGCAACAAAATTTGTCTCTATTAATAAATTTATTAAGAAAACAATTGAGAGAACCATCTAAAACTACTGCAGAGTGCATATATATATAATCTATCCTCCACCAGCTGGGTCACAGGCTAGTATAAAATAAACAAGTGGGAAATCCCTCCCTTGACTCTAAAAAAATTGTACTAGTTGCCAGCATGATCTATTGATCGGTTTCTCTAAAAAAATTGTACTAGTTGTCACAGATTTCTCTTATTTGGAAAAAAGAGGACAGTGAAATAATTTCAGCAGTTAAGGATTCAGGTACATAATTAATATGAGTAAATTACATACAGGCTGCGACAACTAGGCTAGTACTAGTTACAAATGCCCCCAACGACATGTCAATGCTAAATTTGCTTGAACAATCACTACTAGAAACAACAATGTTGCGGAATGTCAGTGGCTTTGGCGATCGAGTGCGCTCGGCAAAGGAGGCTTTGCCAAATGTCGGGCATTCCGCATACATGAGCAAGTTATGTATTTAGGGCATTCAATCCGTCACTTTTTGACACAACAAAAGTGATGGTATCCATTTTTAATTTATCTCGTCACACTTTACTATAATATAAGATTAGTGGATGATAGATGTGGTCCCTATCACTTCATAGTGTTCTTCACCTACTTAGGCATTCTCATGTATTGTGTTGAGAGTTGGAGACTCAAACCCATGTGAAGTCTCGCATGACCTTCTGAAGAGACTTGGAGACTACATGATTTAAATATTGACAGTTTAGTAGCGTGGGGGTTAAGAAGTAAAACGAGACATTGCAAAGAAAGGTTTTATTTCTCAAATGGGAAATCATATGCAATGCTATCTTATTTATAGTCTCGTTAGGTGTGACAGTTAAACAACCATTGTCTAAACTACATTATGCCTCAACCTAACATCACTCACGATGTAGACTCTACCATAAAAAGTCCAAAATTATTTATTACCTCGAATATCTTGGACTTGGAGTCCAAATAAGACTTGGAGTCTTGGTTTTTTTTTTCTCTCTATTTCATAAATATACTGCCACATCAGCGCCACATCAGCAAAGTGCAATAAATATGAAGACGATAATTAAGTTTAGACTCTACGGTAGAGTCTGCATTGTGAGTGCCCTAATAATGATATTCCCATAATACTTGGGGGCCTTTTGGCCATTACACGGCCTCAAGGGTAACACTCCATATATAGCAGCAGCATTTCGAGGACAACAACATATAGCTGTGCACCATTTTGCTTTTTGGTGCAAATTTGAAACACACGAGAAAAACTATAATTCAGACACCACACGTAGAATTTGGCTAGTCTGAAACCGGAGTGGGTGATGAGTATATGACGGGCTGACACTAGGAATCAATGGCAACCATAGAAAGGATGTGTAATAATAGGCATGGGATGCATCAGCAGTTAAAGATCGAGTCCCAGATCTACCGGACGTGCTAGCATTGTGCTCACGTTGTCTTTGTGGAAATTTATGCCTGGGAATTTGGGTTCCATGATGCAAGAAAGCTTGCACGAATGTGTCCTTACTGCTGGTACTCGAGGATGTACTGCTACGTGTGTAGTGGTCATGATATCGTTAATCCTCCACTGCCTGTTATCTTGATTGAACGTGGTAGATTAGCTAGTGCGTAGTGTACCAGTTTGCCTACACATTGATGCGGTGATTCTTTGAGAATATCATTTGCACTGGCATCCTTGAAAGGTTCAATGCCGAGCTTGGAGGTGGGGATTCCACGACGCTGGTGGGTCTCTGCGGGTGCTTGCCAGAGCCACAGTGGTAGCAGGCTCTCCAAGGAGGTGCATATGGCAGTGGCTTTTTGAAATTTTATTTCATTTTACATTTGTTAATTTTTTCACCCATCCTAGCTCTAGAAACTTTTTTCACCCATCTCTAAAAGTATGTATTTTAGCAGTGCATTTGACCTGTCACCTTTTTCACCCATCTCTAAAAGTAACGGTATTCATTTTAATCACATCACGTTGTACTAAAATATGAGAATAGGAACTACTTGTTTCTCAGTCATTCGTGACAGCTACTGGGTGATGGACGTGTAGTGTCTATCACTTCATAGAGTTGATCAATGATAATGATAATAAACATATAACTAAATAATGAAATCCCATAAATTTGCATCTAATCGTGCACTTAGGTGTCTTTTTTCCTCAAAAAAATCATGCCCCTAGCTTTTTTTTAAAAAAAAAACACAACCAACTTTTATTGGTGATATTTAAAATTCAAAATTCTTCCAATTATTTTTACAGAACTTTAAGTCAGGCTAAGAACTAGTATTTAGAAGCCCTTCATGTATCCCGGGTACCATACACATATTCTCACGTCTTCTGAGTTCTATAATACTTCCTCTGTCCAAAATGTAGATGCAGCATGTCGAGGTTATATAGTGACCATTCTTCCAACGTGCTTCATATATATATGCAAAGTTCTCTGAGTGTAACCTACGGAGTGGCCTGTTGAATAAATGAGATCCTGTATTCACAGCTTAACGCCTTCCTACGCCTATATATACATTGCTGGCTGCACATTCTTGCACTACAAGAAATCTTCTAATCCGTGACGGATTCTCGGTGACGGAAATAGAGAACGTCACCATTAGTACATGGGCTACAGCAATTCATGATCTCACGTGGTGGATATCCAACCCATTGGGCCAAACTCGCTAGCATATATAATGCAGTCCCAAAACCTAATCCCCACACACGCCAGGCCCCCCCTCCTGTCACTAGCCGCCGCCGCACACCAGACCAAAGCTACCTCCACGCACATCCCAATCTCCGACCCCACAGTCGGCGATGCCCTCCGTCCAGGCCTCCGGTCCTCCTCCCTCCGTCTCCTTCCTCCCGCAGCATGGTGTGGTGCTGCGGCAGCACAGAGCAGCAGCGCAGGGTTTGGGCGACGCTGAGCTGCGGCAAGGCGGTGGCTCGGGACAGAGTGGCGTGGAGCTGAAGCGGCACAGGGCTGTGGCGGCGCGGAGCTGAACCGGCGCAGGGCTGCGGCAGCGCTAAGAAGGGGCGACGCTGTGGTGTGTGGCTGCGAGTTGGGCGGCGCGCTGCTACTGGATCGAGGGTCAGTAATGAGATTGACGACATCTGCGTAAGTGTCTCGTCGTCCATCTACTCCGTGTGCTCTGTCAGGAACTCGATTCTTTACCTGCAATGCTTAGCCTGCTCGAGGAAACCATGTAATGGATCTGGCGTTTCTTGGTAGGTTCTGGATCTCGAGTCTTGGTTGATGAGGATCCTTGTTCTGCAATATCTCAATTGGCTATACTTAGAGGGAGGCTTCAGTTCAGTAGAGAGCACAGAGCACAGGGGATGGAAAAGCTTATTACAATCAGTGTATGTAGAAAATAATAGCCTGTATCATAGGTTCAGTACCGTGTATGAACCTATTGATGATTTTCCTTACATGCTCATATTCAGAGTTCGATAGCATTCAGGAGACAACACTTGCCTTGCATATAATATTGTATTTTTAGTCAATATTCAGAGTATCGGTTTCTGAATTTTGTGAAGTTAGTTGAGTTTTGTTAGTGCTGCCTTGCATATAATATTGTATTGTTTATTTGTGTTACTAGTAGTCCTTGCTGTGGTATCTAAGCCTCCTGTGTGCATGCGATTTTCAGGAGACGATACAAAGATCAAGAACCAAATGCACCAAGTATTTGAAGAACAGCTAGTGTGCTCCTACAGCAAGAAAATAAAGATACACCTCTGCTATACAGTTTGCCATTGTAAGCATTCAAATACTTCTTTTAGAGCCCTGCACACATATGTGAATTGGTGAATCAATGTATCTCTGAACCTTTGCCCTACCTTCTATCAAACTTTGGACAGCAGATATGCACATGACACTGAAGATATTACTTATGGATTACATTAAAATACATCTGCAACAATCGAGATAATATGTAACATATTGTTTCATGAACTGGAATATATCAATATATCTCCTAGCACATGCTGCAATCCAAATTTTATTCTTGTTGCAGATGATTAATTCCTGCAAGCTTAATTTTAACAATATGCTCTTGCATCTATTGTAAATTGAAATTAGCTAATGGCTAGACTCTACAATTCTTCATTCAATTTACTGCTTTGTTTTGTGACGAACCCAGCAGCTTAAGAATATGCTCTTGCATCTCCAATACTGCTGTCCAATTTCTAATTTAATACTGTAAATAACAGAGTGTCAGTAGCATGTGACCTTAAAGAGCATACTTCACCTGAATACTATTAAGTTGAAACCCGTGAAGTACATGAAGACATTTTTTTGACAAACTCTCAGCCTTGTCTATAGCACTTCACTAGTCCCAACCTTGTCTTTGCGGATCCTTTCTTCAATTGGAACTCGAACATCTTGTTAATTCTGAAGCTATGAAATTTTCTACAAATTGATACGCTGCTGCCACTACTGCAGGAACAGCTGCAACACGTCGTCCTTGATATGCTGGTGGAGAAGGAGCAGCAGGGCTGCAGCATGCCCTTCTGGATATGCTGCTGTGCTGGAACAGGAGCCAGCAGAGCTGCAGCATGTCCTCCCAGGCTTAAGATAGTAACTGATCTCATGATTACTTGCTATATTATGTAATGTAGGATGGAAACTTTATGTAATGCTAGCTGGAAACTTATAACCGGTGACTTTGCATCTAATTTGATGCTAGACAAAAACATGAGATATTGTATGTATTAGCATGCTTGATTAATTAAGTTGTCTCATTTGTGTTGACAAAATTATGCGACTGATTTTGGCCCAAAAATATTTATCCAGCCCACCTTTGATCTAAGCGTTCACATCATTATCCATCCAAGTGCCCATATAAACATATTTGGTGATGTGGCAAATTATGTTAGTGACGGTTTTTCAATCATAGACATTGGGCTTTGGATGGACTCATTGGGCCTCGGGCTCTTTAGTGACGGTCTAGAACCATCACGGATTGTGTTAATCGGTGGACGGTTTTGAAAACGGTCACCTAGTTCAATCCATGACGCTCAATCGCGATGATTTCTGAAACCATCACAGATGTTGTTTGCTGACGGTTTTTCAGCGATCCGTGACGAAATTTTCCATCACGCATTAAGCGGGATTCTTGTAGTGTTGGAATGGGGTGTACGTGAAATCAGTTGCTTTACGGTTCAACAGATATATAGTATCCCAAATAACAAAGGTGTTGATGAGGAGGAGAATATAGCGTGTCAATGGGAATTTAGAGGCAATAGCAACCCCGGACACAAAGGGATTTTTTAGTGGGGATGGGATACGTTGGGAATTTTACATCCGGGGGAATGTCACGCAGGCGGACACGGCATGAGCGTGTACCATCCGAGAAGGAGTATCGTCGCGAGTATATTATTTGTGTGTTCCATTTATGTCAATGACACGTGGGCCCTAACAGTCGGGTTGTATTAAGGTACTTCTCAGGCCTGAACCGAGGGAGGGACATCGTTCTTTGAGAAAGAAACATTTGAAGCCAAGCCAGTGGGGCTTACCCTGCCCGCTTCCTCGCAAACTTGATCTCCTCTTGTGCTCCTCACGTTGCGGGGCGATTGCCGAGGGCCAAGGGTCGTGGATTGAGGAAACAGGGGAAGAGAGTTTCAAAGATTTCTATAAGCATCCCGAAGACCATTATGTTTATACAACGTGATCTGTGCTTTGTATGCATCGACACATCTTTGTCCGGTGGCCCTTCCGATTACAATTCGGTTCCAACGGGCCAACCAAGGCCGAGCACGAAACTGTCATGCATGACTTGAGAACGGCCATCCGAATCACCGTGGTCCGAGTTGATTTGATTCACATCTTTCCTTGATGATTTTCGGCGAAGGGGCATCAGTAGAAAAAAAAAATATCTGGGCCTAAGGCTATGAACCGCCGAGTAAATACTCATTTGATTTGCATAGTGTTCCTTATGGTCACGTTTGTTTTTTTTAGCACAGAACTATTGACAAAAATAAAGGAAGCACAAATGCACTGTGCAGGACCAGGAGCTAATGCATAGTGTTCCTTATGTGGTCACGTTTGTTTTTTTTTTTTTTGAAAGGTTAGCAAGTCCGTCAACCATGCATGCACTCGACCACTCGTGTATGTCCAGAACCGGATGCAAATTATTCAGTAGTGCGGGCTTATAAAAAGTAAAACTAGACATTGGAAATAAGAGTTCTATTTTTAGATGTCAAATCATATACAAGTCCATCCAATTTATAGACCGTGAAGGCAGGCATGGCAAACAAACATATTGTAGGAATATTCGAGGGCCTTTTAGCCTTTACACATCCTCATGAACAACACTTTATAAATACCTGCCGGTGCAAAGTAGAAACACACAAGAAAAGTATAGGAGCATACATACAAGAGTGTCCTAGCTAGGAATTCAATGGCCACCATTGAAGAAAGTCTATTACGGAGTAATAGGGATGGGATGCATCAGGAGTAAGGTTTGCTATCCTATACCGCAAGCTGGTGCCTCTGGAGGGGACACAACTACACTGGCACATTTCGTTGCGCCTCAACACCATCTACAGAGATGTGGCACAGTAGTGGGAGGTGACCTAGTTAGCAAATTGGTTCCCTGGGTTCTTCTATGCATATCATCTATATAGCACCGTGCGCCTTCTATTTTTTTCTTTTGCTGGCCACAGTATGACTTATTGTTGGCACGATCTATTTCGTATATGCATTTTGTCCATCAGCCCGCCGGGTTCTTCTGTTGTTTGTGAAAGTGAAAACAACAAAAATATTTCAGGAATTAAGGTTAATATAATACATATATTGAAATTGTATGCCAATTCTCTGATTTATTGAATCTTTAGAGATGGTCAGACGGTCAGTAAATAACGCGAGTCACACTTATATCCTTCAAGTCAGAGCCCGAGTAAACCTCGTCACTGAACATAAATGACAGACACTATTGAGTCGACAAATATTTATCATCATCTTTCATCTCCTAATATGTTAATCGACTCACATATTAACAAACTCTTCCGATCTGTTCTCTTAAGGTTCAATTTTAAATGATGGAGTCACTAATCTCTTGTCGATGCCGCCTTAGCACCTCCATCACTGACAGGGAGGGTTACACAATGGTGGCAGGTCTTAGAGGATGGCAGGGAGGGCCTTGGGATGGCTCTTTTGTTTTATACTGACATGGTGTATGCATTCACATGCTTGTATTTGTCAGGATTTAAATTGGTTCATGTGCATGCATAGACTACGAAACTATCAAAACAATGAGCGTGATACTACTTTATAATGGATATGCTCCCTGCAGATTTTTACAGCTGCACATGTGACAACAAACAGCAAAGAGATTTGTACTGTTTCTATGTAACCGCATGCAGCTTTTGGTGCAGCTCAAAAAAACCACAACAAATTATGCTGAATAAATTTGCCTACTGGTAGCTGTGAACGTGTTACTCTGACATAAACTGATTACATATTCCGGTAAACCTTCAACTACAAGTAACAAATTTGTCTAGATTGTACTTATCTTTATACATTTTTCAATCACAGCGGCAAGAAAATATATAATACCTCTGATCAATCTTATCTTCATACAATTGCATCTTTTCTTTTTACATAATCGAAAGAAATATCCTGCTTCATCGTCCAACAGGAGGACTACATGTTCTTCAATATCAACATTCTCTAGACATTGCAAGTAGTGTATTCAGTAGTTTGGGGTAAACAAGAAAAAATAAGACATTGCAAATAAGGGTTTTATTTTCATAGATGTCACGTCATATACAATATCATCTTATTTATAGCCTAGCTAGTTTTGGAAAACACTCATTGTCTAGACTTCATGCTCTCGATTCAACACTGATATTCCAGGAATACTCAAGGGCCTTTTAGCCTTTACACAACCACAAGGGTAACAATCTATATATAGCAGCAGCGTTTCGAGGACAGAAAAAAAGGTTCTCATATGTATCTGCACCATTTTGCTCGTGCTGCAAAGGTGAAAAACACATATTCAGGAACCACACGTATGGAAGGGACTAGCTAGTCTGAAACCGGAGAAGCCGATCAGTATGATGGGATGACACAAATTCGGGCAAGACATGAGTTCCAGAACTCAATTTTCGAGAGATCGTTATCACTGCCAGCTGGAGCATCTGGAAGATAAGAAACAAGGCCATATTCGAAAATGGTAACATAAGCCTAGATTCTTGAAAAGCTGCTTCTTGGAGGAATTTGACCTGGTTTGCACCAAGGCAAAACCTTCTAAGAGTGTTTCACTCAAGATTTGGAGAGATAGCTATGCTTAGATTTTCCTTCTTCTTCTTTTTGGGCCTGGTGCCTTGTAACTTACCCTTGTATCATTCTTTTATTTAATTAAAAAAAAGAGAGGCCGGGGGCTCCTCGACTGGTTCGGTCAAAAAAAAAAAAAAGGGTTGGGAATGGGATACATCGGCAGTTAAAGATCGAGTTGCTGTGCTACCCGACCTGCTAGGGTCCAGGGATGTACTCATGTTCCATCATCCAGTGAAATAACGCAGAAGAACTGGGTTTCATACATGTGAAGCAATGCAATTCTGCCAGAGCAAGTAGAGGTATATACATGTAGCACTGAATTGTTTTTTGACTAATGATAATAATAATAAAAATAAATCAAAATAATGAGCTCTCATAAATTTGCATGTAATCATACACTTTGATGATTTGTGCAAATAACATCTAGTAATCTTCTTGTTTAGAAATCTTAAAAAGAATTGTGTACCACTACCACTTTAAAAAAATACAATAAAACTGTGACAAATAACTTTTATTGGTGATATTTAAAATTTAAAATTCCAACGATTTTACTGAACTCAAGGGTCACGTTCGCTTTTTTGGAAAGGTTAGCAAGTCCGTCATCCATGCATGCTTGCAGTCCATTACGTGTTTCTGTGGATTATATACACTAGTTGAGCCTGCTGGAGGCCACTACAGCTTGGCGCATCTAGAAACCTTTGCCATACATATGAGGCTGTCATGATCCATCGAACGGATAACGAGGCTACACAAGCTACTCCTGCATGGCACAGTGTGATTGAGACCCTACCACGCCGCTGTGGCTTCTGTTTGTTGGCAAGTGAAACTCTCTGCGCCACTAGGTCTCAGCTAAGTGAAACCGAGTGTTCAGCTCAATTCCTCTGCTCGTCACCGATTTACCGTTCTATTTCAGAGTCAGCTCACAGAATTGAAAGCTTGCAGCACACTAGCACTACTAAGTCTACTTTCAGGCGCACCACTACAAGGCACACTCTGTTCTAGTAGTATGGTAATCAGTGCCAAGCCTTGCGCGTGTGCTGGGCAGTCATCGGTTGGTCCCAAGCTCACCTGCCACAGCCACATCTCTGCTCACACGATGGTGGCTAGAGCCGAGAGATCAGTTTTGGAGTTCCATCGGCTGCAGAAAAGAAATGGCCCAGCCTTGCTATTTATATAGACAAGAGATAGTCATATGACAAATGTCATGATGGAGATTGACATGGAGTCCTTGACGTACGTGACTTAAAACTTAGAGAGAGACCAACATGGAGTCTTGCGTGGATGGCTCAATGGTGGGTGAAGCAATGATAGCTTTATAAAGGCTCATTTTAGGATGCTACACGAGCTTATAAAGCTAAAACAGAAGCAGCATCCAAAGAAACATTCAGCCCTCCTATTTTATGGGAATGACAGGGATATAAATGTAAGGAGGTTCATGAGTATGCTTAGTATCGAAGCAAGCAAGAAATCACTGGTGACCATTGGTGATGTCTCCACTTCATCTGGGAATGAGATACATCAGGAGTTTTATTAGCTTGAGTGTTTGGATGTCTTCATGATCCTTACACTTCTTTCGTGTGCAAAAGCACCATTGGTCATGATAGAAAATAAAAATGTAAAGCTCTATCAGACGATGGACACTGCGGGACCATCAACACACGCCATCAGCAAAAGCTCGGATGACGCCAAGTTACGGACTCTTTTAACACTTGCAAGCTACTAGAACCGGAGTTCTTCGCATCGCTGGGATGGTCTTTCATTTACTGTCTTTAATATGTTTGGACTGATGCTTCTTCTTCATAGAAGAAGGTTGAAGCTGGGATTTTTTTGCATTATCTACAAAATATCAGCGCACAGGACAGGGAAGTTAATTATGCTTGCTACTAATGTAAAATCAATTCATGGTACATTTGGTTTGCATGTGTTCGTTGGCAAGTGAAACCCTCTGTGCCTCTCGGTCTAACAGTGTGTTGAGCTAAATTCCTGCGCATATCACCAATTCACCATTCTATACAGTGTCAGCTCGCAGAATTGCAGGCTTGCATCACGCTAGCACTATTAAATCTACTTTCAGGCTCACCACTTAGGAGTCGCCATCTTTTCTAGTATTCTGGTAATCTTGTGCCAAGTCTTGCGCGTGTCCGGGCAATCATCGCTTGATGCAAGTGGGGGAGGGCTGGGGAGGCGTTTGTAGGCACCAGCATCGGCAACGAGGATGATAACCTCCGCCTATTAATGGATGGTGCGGTGCTGGAGGCAGCAACACATGCCAAGGCCAGCCCACCCAAGGTGGCTCGCCTGCCACAGCCACATTGGAATAGGCCCAATTAGGCTTTGTTCGTTTGTGTCGGATTAAAATAGCCCCAGGAACGATTGTACGTCAGCAATTAGTGAATCCAAGGGATTCATTCACTATTACAAAAGGCTATTAAGGGGGCGTCTAGTATTTTGATTAGGGGCGGCTCATACTTTGAGCCGCCCCTATAGTATGCGAAAATCCTTGCGGGAGACAAGCCGCCCCTACTAATGGGACATTAGGGGCAGCTCGTATACCAGTCGCCCCTACTGTTATCAGGGGTGGTTCAACCACCAGCCGCCCTTAGTGTGGTCCACAATAGGGGCAGCTCTATATTGAGCGCCCTACGTTGGGCTACGGAATTTAAAATTTTGTAAACGACCTTAGATGGAAAAACTTCCTAAATAACAATTGTAGATCTTGAAAAGACATGAATCTTTGTTGTTGACCACTTTTTCATTTGCATTTATTTGATGCCTCAAAAGTCGGTTTGAATGTGTAAACTTTGAAATTTGAATTTTTCAAATGACATCGGATAGAAAAACTTCCTAAATAACAATTGTAGATATCGAAAAGTTATGAAACTTTGTAGTTGACCACTTTTTAGTTTGAAATCATTTAGTCATGCAAAAGTTGTGTTCGAATGTCTCAAATTTGAAATTCAAATTTCGTGAAATGGCCTCGACAGAAAAACTTACTAAATATGAAATGTAGATCTCGAAAAGTTTTGAAAACTTTTTAGTTTGAACTCCGTTTAGGGGCATCAAATAGTTAATTTACACTTGGATTTGTATAACATGGACGCATAATGGGATATGGACACATGCATGTGTGTAGCATGAGTGGAGAGAAGAAGGGTTTGAATGTGATTCGAAGTCACGGGTTTGAATCCTGGCGGCCTCAACTGTTGCAAAAAGCGTGAAAAAATGACCATGTGTAGGGGATGTGGGTGGCTAGCCGGTTGGGTCCTCCCCAGATTAAAAATCTTTTGCTATTTTTTTTGAATTTGGAAAATGCGAAATCTGGGATTCACATTAGGGGCTGCCGGTACACGAGCCGCCCTCGATCTGGCCTTATTAGGGCGGCCGGGAACCGCCCTAAATTGGAGCACATTAGGAGCGCATAGCTAGGGGCGGCCCAAAACCGCCCCTAATGAGCATCTGGCCCCTAAAGAAAACGTTTGTAGTAGTGATTTGATCTCGGTTATTTTCGTTTGGGACCACATGATGTGTGGGACAAATCCCGGCTTTTTACACACAATGGGCGGATTCAAACTTAGGCTCGATCAATCTATCCAGAACCATTCCTTAACCAAACACATATTTTAGCATGAACCGGATTCAAAGCTGGGCCAAATCAATCCGCCCGGAATGGAGCCAATCCAAGCTAACCGATCGATGCCTTAAGTATGCAGGCAAAATAGTTTTCCAAGGAAGCAACCCATCCCCTGCTATGAAAAGGCTGCATTAATTGTCATTTTCGTGGACACTGCTCCAGTTTGTGAAAATCAACATTTTCGTAGATGTACACATTTCCCTTCTGCAAGAATCAATCACAAAAAAAAACCATGGATAAGTCCGCCAATCCCATCCACAGGCCCGCCTACCCCATCCATGCTATCCACACTTGGATCCGCGCCACCCTCTTTGTCGTGCCTGCGGCTGCCGCACCTTGGGTCCCAATCTCCCACCACCGGACGTGCTCTCCACACCGCTGGATCTGGGCTCGGGAGGAGGGTGGAGAGACTATCTAGAACAGGGTTATAATACTCAAAGGGGTTGCAACTTTGTACTTAACTACTTGTTTGTTTCAAATCATTTAGCGAACTGATAGTCTTAAGTATTACTTGCAACATCTGCATGGCCACCAATCTTGTAAGTTCATTGTGTGCTTGGCGGATCTTTCATCATGCATGTGGTGTCGTGCATCTAACATGTTCTGGTCGTCTATAACAAGAGTTCTAACAAATTTATTCTTGGCATTCCAACGTTATATATATAGCTAGAATACTTGTTAAGTGTATATGTTCTCTAAATTAAATCAAGCTATAATTGGTAGGTGACAAAATAAAAACACAAACGATTAATACAAGTCATGTCCCTATAAATAAATCTACAGCGAAGAGGCATGTCAAAATCAAAAGTATCGATAAGAAGAAGTATTTGTTCAGTAAGAAATCAATGAGAACTATTGCCGGGCTCCTGCCATGGGTATGTGATGCATCGGGAACTTGAATTTTAGCGTCAGGGTGACGCGCTGTGATTGACCGGTACGGGAGAATTTTATCACCACCACCACTAGTATAAAAATACGATTTCGTCCTCGCTTCTTGTCAATCTGGATAGTCGAACTGTTCTGCCACATGATCCTTCAATTCTCACCTAAGGCTACATGCTCCCCTTCACAGGCTCCCTTCACCTGTGCCTCCATGCTGCCGTTCTCTGCACGCTCCCCTTCACAAAGTTTACTGCTAGATATTCATTGATCCTTCAATTCTTTGTAGGTTTAGCTAGTTCCTGTTACATGCGAAGAAGCTAATGTAGACATTCAAGCAAGTACCCATCCACACCTCAAATGTACTTCAAAATTATCAACATATATTGCTAGTTTCTTCCAGTTATAACACTGTTTGTATAGGACGATCTGGGGATTGTTGAATCCAGTGGGCTGCTGCATGCCCGTACAGGCGCTCTTCCATGTCACCATAGATCGATCAAGGAAGCCATTCGATTGGAGACATTTGCAACTAATAACTTTCATGGGACACTGTCACTAGTTTTCAAGAGGCAATTGGGGTCACTAGACTAACTATTTTCAAGATTCCCGTTGATAAGCCATTCAAGTAGGCGCACTCTTGCAGGTCCTCGCCTAGTCTTGTTATCACTTTCTTGCTTTGTCGCGAAACTAGTTTCCTAGTTAGTACAACCCCTATAGAACCACCGTTAAAGCCGGTGCCTTCTGTATGTGTGTGGCCTATTGGAGACCGGGGCATCTCGCCACGTGTCCCCTTTAGGATGTATTTTAAACATTCCCACTGCAGAACGGGGCGAGTGCCCGCTTTCGAAAAAAACCAAGAAGACGAGGTTGGACCAAGCATTCCATCTCATACAGGTAGCGCTCTTCTTTTCCACCTTTCCTATCGCTACTAGTTTCATAGATGCGTTGGTCCATATTCTCGGTATGGGAGCAAACGCACTAGCGGCCAGCAAGCAAGCTGATCAAGGTGCTGGATAGTTTGGCAGCGGGTAGTGCTCGATGGTGCTGAGCGACGCTAGGGGCCCCTGGCCCTTGGCGGTGCCTAGCAGCCTAGGGTGGCTGGCCGTGTCTGGGCGGTGGCGTTCCCTGCCCATGTAAAAGTAAGTCCCCCTTCCTTCCTCGGCCCGATGGATCTCCCTGGTCTCTCTCTCGGAGCCCGGCCTGCGCTTCGGGGATGAGATCCGGGCATCCAGGGACTACCCGCCTCTTCCACCCTTGTGGTCTCCTTCTAGCTTGTGACGGCCTTTGGACGCTGCAAGTTCCAGGTCTCGGCTCACAATGTGGGTTTTCTCCTTCAATCTCCCATCGGAGGAAACGCGCTCTGCTTCAAAGTTGCCCCGCTGGGCGAGTGTGACTCTTTCAAATTGCGATTTTGTGTTCATCGACTAAGCACTTTCGAAAGTGTGACTCCTTCAAAGTCTCCTTCCACCTCTGGGGAAAGGGTGGTTTGGACTGGCGCTATGAGCATGCTTTCCTGGCTGAGGAGGAGAGTTCATGGAAGCCCGCTCATCCCCAGGTCGTAACAAGTCTTTTGCGGATGTGGTTCATCAACCTGGCACTGGGCATGACGCGGCGCTCCCAGCTCGATGCGCATGTGAGGATGGCAACATGCCAGTGGCTGCAGCGGTCTGGGAGCTTCAAGCTATTGAAAGAAGAAAGCTAGAAGACAGGTTCGGTTGAGACAGTGAAATGATGGAAAACCCAGTTTTGCAATTCGTATTAACCGGACAAATAACCAAGTTACCCATTTCTGAAAAAAAAACAGAGAAAAAGAAACAGGACTGGCCAACCTATTTGAACAGCCACCCATCTTTTTGCTACTTATAAATACTTTATGGATACTCTAAAAAAGTCCTTTATGGATGCCCTATCACTACTAGACTAATCTTTAAACAGGCAGGCAAAACAGTTTTCCATGCAGGCAAAACCATCCCTTGATATGAAAAAACCTGCATTAAATATCATTTTTGCAAGCGGACACAATACCCAATTGCGTGAAAATCAACATTTTTGCAGATGTACACAGTGCTCTTCTCCATGAATCAACCAGAAACAAAATCCATGCATAGCTGTGCCCAGCCCATCCACGGGCCTGCCAACCCGATCCATGCTATCCACGCTTGGATCCACAGGCGCCGCCGTTTTTGCCGTGTCTGCGACCGCCGGACCTTGGGCCATGATCTCCCACCACCGGGCGTACTCTCCCCACTGCTGGATCTGGACTAGGGGAGGGTGGAGAAACTATCTAGAACAGGGTTATAATACTCAAAGGAGTTGCAACTTTGTACTTAACTAATTGTTATTTTAAAATCATTTAGAGACCTGGTAGTCTTAACTAGCTTGCAGCACCAGCATGACCACGTCTCTTGTAACTTCAATGTGCTTGGCAGATCTTTCATCATGCATGTGCCTTCGAGCATCTAACATCTTGTGGTCGTCTATAACCAGAGTTCTATGGATGCAACACACAATTTGTTCGAGGCATGCCAACGTTATATATAGCTAGAATACTTGTTAACTATATATGTTCTCTAATTTAAATGTAGCTATATTTGGTGGGTGAGACAGTAAAAACACAAACAATCAATACAAGAATGCCCCTATAAATAAATCTACAGCGTATAGTATTTGTGCAGATAGAAGTCATTGATAACTATTGCTGGGGCTCCTGCCATGGAATGTGATGCACCGGGACCTTGAGCCTTAGCTTCAAGGAGACCGGTCGTGATTCACCGGGATGAGAGAATTTTCTCAGCACTACCATACCACTAGTATAGGTACAAATACAATTTCCTTGCTTCTCGTCGATCTGGACCATCGAGCTTCCCAGCCACACGATCCTTCTCTCCAAAGGTTCTCTGCAAGCTCCTGGTACAGCCCTTCACAAGGCTCCCTTCACCCGTGGAGGTCCAAGACACATGTCCTCTCCATTGACGCTAGCTTTACTGCTAATTATTAAGTTGACGAACTGAACCTTTTGGTTTGTATAGTTTGAAGTATGAACTAGGCATATGAAATTGGTACATGCACATGTAGAAAATTGAAACCAAAATTGGAGCAGAATTGCTGTTACATTCTTTTTGTTGGTTTAGCTAGTTCCTGTTACATGCTTGCTTGCAGTAGATATTCCAAGCTAGTACTCATCCACACCTCAAATGTACTTCAAAATTATCAACATGTATTGCTAGTTTCAAAATTATTTAGATAAGCACAAATTATACTCATATATCCAATTATAACATTGTTTGCACAGGACAATCCGGGGTCATTGAATCCAGTGGGCTGCTTCCAGTACAGGGGCTCCTCCTTGTCACCATAGATCGAGCAAGGAAGGCATTCGATTGGAGACAATTGCAACTGATAAGTTTTGTGGGACACTGCCACTAATTTGAGTCGAGTCCGATTCAAGTTGCATTTGGGGTCACTAGACTAACTGTTCTCGAGATTCCTGTTGCTAACCAAGAATATGTAAGACCCCGAGGCCCCTCCCGATCTGCTGTCACTGTTCCTCGTCACCCTCGCCGGTACACCAAAATCCCCCAGATCCGTGATTAGGAGGTGGTTGTGGTTACATCCAGAAGAAGGTTGAGCACCTCAAGGCACGGCCGACTAACATCGACTCCAACCCCGCGAAGCTAGAGACGGCGAAGGACAGTCAAGATGGAGCATAAGCGAGCCACTCTGCATGATGACAACAACTGCATGGGGGCTCCCAACGTGCTGCACTTACCCGACTGCCGCCTCGGTGACATTTCCGACGCGTCAGCCCCGTATTCTAATGAAAGGCTACTTCTTGCAAGGCAGCCACCATTAACTATAGTAGAGCAAATTCAGGTAATCAGCTAGACAAGGCAACCATAACCAATTGAATGCAGATAACACCAGAATATAGTTTATAGTTTTCCTAGTCATTTGTTGCTACAAAAATAAAACAGCAATGTTTTTGTGGCTAGGGCTTGCCAATTTCTATTATGTAGCGAGTACAATGCGCTACATGGTTGGTGAAGCAATGATAGCCTAAAGGCTCAATTTAGGACGCGAGACTATAAAGCTACAACAGAGGCAACATCCAAACCAACATTAGTCAGCCATCCTACAGTGGGGGAATGGCTTTGATATAAAAGTGAGGAGGTTTATGAGTATGCTGAGTAGCATGGAAGTTTGTACAAAATCAGTGGTCACCATTTGTGAGGTTTCCACTTCCACAAGGAGTGAGATACACCAGGAGTTTTAGCTTGAGTATCACCATGGTACCCAGGATGAGCCTAGGTCGTTCATGTCTCTGCGAGCATTGCCTTTGCGCTTCCTTCGTGGGGTAAACCAGCATTTGTCATAATATAACAAACTAAACCTCTATGCTGGATCATCAGAATATGTGTCTCTACGTTGTAGCATTGCCATGCCCTATATGGGCTTATCAGCATGACCATATATTTACTAATGACAAGAAATATATTGCTCATGTTAAGGGTTTTACATCACTAAGGAGAAATAGCTCCTTCCAATGTAAAACATAAACATGAAGTTAAGTGTCAGCGTACTTTATTAATTGTATTTCATTAATCTCTTTGAATGTCATCTTATTCATTTGGTTTGCCTGTTTTGGCTGCTGCCTGAGGGGCCTGACCAGCACCGATTTACAGTGGCCACCGCCATTCCGTTCACATGCCGTGCTCACCATTGCCCCCACGCACTCAACATCCTACGTACAATGGTTAACTTAAGGTGGACAGGCCAATCATTAAAGATTTTAGCAGCTTATTGACATCCGTCGTCACTATTTAGTTGCTCTATGTAATGATTACCATGGGATGGTATGTTTATTTGTCCATCGTTTCAGGAAATAGAATATGGTATACTAGTTTCTGTTGTTATTATAAAGTAACTATTGCACCAAATTAAATTAATCACCCAAAATGAAATGGAAACTATGAATCCTAACGCCAAGCGAATGACCGATACAAAGGTATCTTTCAAAAAAAAAACTTTTAGTAAACGACTCATGTGTTTTTGTGTGTGCGAGTGCCTGTGTGAAGCTGTATAAACCATGTAGGTGAATGTATGGATGTTGCCACAATATATATGCATAGCTGTTGTACTCGATCGGTAGGTTATCAGTGGATGGGTAATAAATTAAATGGTAGTTATTCACTATGCGTGCAGCGTGCCTATAAAGTACACCCATGGAAGGGTAGTCATCACTTGCCTCTTTGGCTCGTGAAGCAGTAGTGTCCACGCATGTAACCAGAGAAATAGCGTCATAGCATGACAATGGTATATCGATGGTGATCCCTTCAAGAGTTAACATTGGGGATAGGATACATCAGAAGATTTTGATCAAAGGTTGAGATATGAGAAGTCTCGATGCAGAGCGAACCCACATTTTAAATGTTCCATAGTACCCGCGGGGCCTGGCAACACCAATTTTTGGGGGCTCACTACCGTTCTGTCCACCACTGCTGCCCGAATGCAGGCCTCACCATTGCCCTCACACACTCAAGGTCCTGGGGCAATTGTGGTCTGCAGGAAGGGAAAGATAGTGTCACAGTACAGGAAACAGAGCCCGGGGGAGGGGCCACCGGCCCAAGGAGGGCACGGCCTGTAGGAGGGGGAGCCTGGCGCATGTGCAGCCGGCCCCACGCCGCCACCATTCCGCGACTTCTACTGAAACTGAGTTATCTTCGCAATAAAATATCTATAGTATATTTTCCTTTTATTCTAATATTGCATTTGATTTGGATAAGGATATCTTTTTATTTAGGAAAAGCAGTTCCAATCTATAAGGAAACTCTCTAGATTCTTGCTTGCAATACAAGTCCAATAAGGACTATAAATATAAGGTGGATGTAATCTAATGGGCAAGAAGAAATAAACATATTTTCCACCTTTTGCTCCTGCCGTCACGCACACGCCGCCCTAGCCGCTGCCGCCACCACTGTTGCCACGCCGAGCTCTGCCGTGCGTGCCGCCTCCACCCCTCTACAATGCGCCCGTGACACGTGATATTCGTGAGACCAGTCCAATCCACCCACCACCGTAACCACCACGGACGCCAACTCGAAGAAGCTGCTGGAGAGCTTCGCCAAGTAGATCGACAGGATAACCAGCCGCCTCAACTCCCCCACCAATCCGGAGGAGGACCGCAAGCGCAAGGAGCTCGTGTGCTTGGAGATTGGGCTGAAGGATACCATGGAGTTCGTCGGTCGCGCCTTCCTCCAGAAAACATCCAGGAGAAACTGACTTCGGCCAACGATCCACTGCTGGCTGACGTTGTGGAGGCGAAGATCATCGATGTCCTCTCCCCGATGAAGCCGCCGCCAGTGCCAGCACAGGCGCACCCTCCGAGCACCGCACGAGAGGAGACTACTCAACCCAGAGTTCAATAGATGCATCAGCAACTAATGATCGAGTTTCTTTCTCTGGTGCTCTACTAAGAGTTGGGCATATGCTGGCTTTGCTGCAATTTTGAGGCTGCAGTATGTCAAGAGAAGCAACAGAGAATGCATGGGGCTACAGCAATGACATTAATACATGAGCCCCTGAATAATATGTGTCAAGCATTTAATGGAGCCCCTGAATTCATGAGTCCTCCTTTTAATGGAGGCCTAGCATGGAGCAATCAAGATTTGAGCAGGGTGTTTGGGATTAGGGTTATCATAAGGAGCATGAAGCTGACTTGACTTACTGTCATCCGACCTATTCATATTCATCCTCCAGGTTGTATAGGCATTTCAAATATGTCTGTTTTAAGCCAATTTGACGATTTAGGCTGGGAGATCAACTATAATAGAACATTTAAAATACGATTATATCATCGTTGTTGTATCTCATCATTTAACAGTTTCCACCTCTTGCCCCACCATTTTTGGGATTATCAAGGGTGGGAATAAAGAATGAACGAATCACAACTGTGTTGGGGAGTACGACAAGTCCACGGGCCTAGGGTAGCAACCAGGGCTGTTGTCCATCAGAGACCACCGACCACAGTAGCTTGAATGCGCATAGTTGCATGCTGTTTAGAGCTGAATTGTGTGCAGTGGGCCCTCAGATAAAGAGTTAGTGCAAGTAGGGTCAAAACAGTAATCTTGGTGCTCACCCATCTAGCTTCCCTACAGATAGGAGGCATGCGAATGAGTGAAAGCCTGACTTATATTCCTTCCTACTCTTGATTTGAGACTTCACCATTTTACTTATGTTCTTGTGATGTAACCACCAATCAACTACTTAATTATGCTCGGAGTCAAGTAATTGCAATGAGTATAGATCCAGACCATGTAGACAACAATTCTTCCTTGGCTCATCACAAGCAATGATTACTCGAACAGAGGTCGACAAAAAGAGGGTGTCACAGGAGAGGCAACATCTTCACATAAGTGAAGAGAACTTGATTATGCTTTGGACCCTAAACACTAAAAAGAATGTTTGCAATGAGTGTGATCGGGAGAGATCCAGAAGCTTGAGCAGTTCTACAGAGAGGAATAACGGAAGCAGTGAAAAATGGGCATAGAGTCTTAGTAGTCTCGATCAGCGGGGTCGAAATCGTTGCTCCATGCCAGAAAAACAATTGCCTAAAATGAACAAGTGTGCTGAGGATTTGCATAGCAACAAGCCGAATCATTTAGTGAGTAAAGTTCATCGTTACCCATTCAAAATGCAGTGGGCTCTGGCCACGCTGATTTACTAACGGGCACCAAATTGCATTTTACTATGAAGATAAGGATAATAATAACTAAAACAATAAATTGAAATCCCATCAAATTGCGTCCAATCATACAGAAAATGTCACCTTTAGTAATCTCCTACTACAGAAATCTTAAAAGAATTACACAGATTGGATATTCTGGTGACAGGAAAATATCCATTTCTTTTATTTCTGATTATGAAGTCAAAACTTATAATTTGATTTTTTATTGCAGTAGATATGAACATTTGTCTAGATTAAACTTATCTTTATAAATCTTATTTATTCACAGCGGCAAAAAATATACATAATAGCCCTAATTAATCTTATCTTCATACAGTCTTTTCCTTTCAGATATATAATTGAATGAAATACTCGACTGCATGTTTTTAATATCCCCCAAGCAAGTAGTTATTTGCAGTAGATATGCCAGAATATTCGAGAGCCTCAAGGGTAACACTCAGCTCTATATATAGCTGCACCATTTCGAGAACAGCAAAAAGCACATTTGCTTCCTCGTGCAAGTCGGAAACACACATGAAAAACTATATTTCAGAGACCACAGTATGGAATGGTCTGACACTAGAATTCGGGATGAGAATGCATGGGATGCATCAGCAGCTATATATCGAGTTGCTTTCCCAGGTGTTGTACTAGCAGTTGGGAAAAAATGCTGGCTTTGCTGAATTTTGAGGCTGCAGTATATGAAGAGAAGCAACACAGGATACATGGGGCTATGGCTTCCACCAGAGCTTGTAGAGTTATTTATGTATATCGTATCATCCATATCATCTTTGGCTAGTAACAGTACTAGTTGACGGCATGATCTATTGATTTGTTCCATATCTTGTCTCTAGTTTTCCTTGCAATTACATACAGAGTTTTCCTTGTTCGAAAAAAAGAGAAAACAATGAAATGATTGATGCCCTCGATTATTTATGTCAATAACTAATATGAAAAAAAAATTGCTACCGTGGTACAGCAACCAGGGTAGTAGGTACAAATTACCCTCAAAACTTGTAAAAAGCATATTGATCTTGGAACCGGTGCATGATCAGTCGTCGATCTGCCAGGGGCTATTCTTATATATTCATCTGTTTTGGACTTGGTTCGGCTTTCACTTCTGATCAGCTTGGATTGCACTTTGGTACAGCTGGCTGATTCCATGGGAGTACGCAACTATCTGGCATGATTTGATTCAACCGATGTAGCACTGCCATAGAGGAAGGTTTTGTTTAATACATCTACCAAAATTTGGATCTGAGATAAAAGAAAAATCAGGGGATACAATACAGGATAACTGGTATCCATATGTATCTTGATCTGGTTTCATCGATCGGTATACATGTCCATGAAGTATTATATATAGGTTCCTCGTGTGTAAAAATAGCTCTGTACGGAAATCTTGATCCACTAGCACTTAGCAGTTATAAAATGACCATTCTCATGTGTACAATCAATGCATGAGAGCCTAAAAGATCAGTTTACGCCCCTACACCTATATACCTAGCGGCACACCTTTGATGGCAGTATGACTGAAACCAGTTGCTTCTTAGTTAGTGAATAATATTCAAAATAACGAAGCTGTCGGCATGTTGCTAAGCATGAAAAAATTTATATATAGTCCGTTGGAATTCAGTAGCGACCGGCTGTGAAGGCATTCTGATTAGTGGGGTACATTGGGAGTTTTAGGTCTAGCACAGATGTGGAAGCATGAACCTGAATATAACTTTTGTGACTAATGCTTCCGTGGTAACTTGTTTGTGCCAGGCTGTATTGGTATCTTGGTTCTCGGTGATCTTTATTTCGGCATGCTAGTGTTGAAAAACATAACTCACAGTGTAGTGCTACCACCACTGCGCTGTCCCTAGGGGAGTGGGCACCAAAGATGCCCTTCCTCTTGTTGCTCACGCAGCGGCACAACGGTGTCGCGGGCATTTCATCCCAGCAGATGTGGATACTGTGGAGATGCTGCTTCTGTTGCTGTAGTGTTGATCAGCAATGAACATGAGGAGCATGGGCGAATGTGTCTTTACTAGTGGTACTCGAGGATGTACTGCTACTTCTACATTTCTACTACATCGACGCTCTCTTCTTCCACTGCGCTGTGTGTGTAGTGGTCACGATATCGTTGATCCTCCACTCGCCTGTTATCTTGGTTGAACGTGGTAGACATGCCAGACTTGCCAGTGCATAGCGTACCTGTTTGTGTACACATGGATTCCACGATGCTGGTGGGTCTCTGAGGGTGGCTGCCAGAGTCACAGTGGGTGAATGGCTTGGTAGCAGCCTCCAAGGAGGTGCATGGTAGTGGCCTTTTAAAAAGAGACAGAAAGTTCAACTACATATGTTAATTTTCATTAATAATAGAGACCTCTAAAACCTTTTTCACCCATCTCTGAAAATATGTATTTTAGTAGTGCATTTGACCTGTCACCTTTTTCACCCATCTCTCGTCACATTATACTAAAAAATGAGGATAGTGACAGCGACTGGATGATGTACGTGTAGTGCGTATCACTTTATAATGTTGTCCACCTGCGTAGCTGTTCTCATGTACGGAGTAGCTTGTATATGGAGTTTCATTGTTGTCAGCAGACGTATCATTCAGTATATTAAAATACTAATTAGCCACATAGTCGATCATCTGTGTTGAGTTAGACTTTAATCCATGTGAACATGATACTAGGACGATGACAAGTCTCCCACTACCCTCTTCATAGGAAAAGGGCTACATCATTAATTTAAATTTAAAGATCAACCACTACTGGACACAGGGTCTCTACCAATTAAGCACCTGTAGCTTTACCGAGGGTCTTTCATTTACCGCTCTGTAAAGACGACCTTTACCGAGGGCATGTGCATATGCACTCGGAAAAGCTGAAAACATTTGAGGCCTGGGATAGCATCTTCCCAGGTTCAGGGACGAAGGCTGAAAAAAATTTTAGGTGGGGCTGAAACAAAGGAGATGTTAATTTGCATGAATATGTAATGGTGATTTTTTGTTTTTGCTACAGTAATTAACCTTGATTATTGGATTTTTAGGGGCTTGAGCCCCACTAGCCCCACCACTAGCTAGCCGTCACGGCCCAGGTTTTCCGAGTGCATAACCCAATATTTCGGTAAACCCGGCTCTCGGCAAAGTTGTGGTCAATTTAACGAGAGCCCATTTGGCTCTCGGCAAACCGACCATAAGTTTGCCGAAAGTTGCACTGACGAGACCCTCAGTAAAGTTTTTGTCCTGTTTTTTTTTTAAATAAATTTTTTTTGAGCACCGATTCAGGGGACGACACTTGGGAAATTCTTCACCGAGAGGCTGTTACGATGCTTTCGGTAAACACCGTTGACGTCCACTTTTTTTAGCGAGTGGGGGCATCGGTAGAGGCATTACCGAGCGGCATGTGGCGAGCTCTCGGTAAACTCTATTTCCCGGCAAGAATTTCACCGAGAGGTTTTTACCGGGAGCGGCACTCAGTAGCGCCTTTACCGAGCGTGATTGGCCCTTTACCGAGCGCTTCCAGTGCTCGCTAAAGGACCGGCATCCAGTACTGAACCAAGCAAGTTATTCAGTAGTGGGGCTTAACAAGTAAAACAAGACGTTGCAATAAGAGTTTATTTTTTACATGTCAAATCATACACAAGTCCATCCTATTTATAGCCTAGGGGAAGGCAAGTAAGGAAAACTGTCATATTGCAGGAATATTTGAGGGCCTTTTGGCCTTTACACATCCTCAAGGGAAACACTTTATAAATAGCTACCCGGTGCAATGCAGAAACACACAAGCAAAGTATAGGAACATACATACAAAAGTGGGATTACTATGATGGGCCGACCTAGAATTCAGTGGTGACTATTGAAGAAAAGTCATACGGATGGGATGCTTCAGGAGTAGGGTTTGCTGTACTACAATAAAGCAGTGCCTCTGGAGGGAAACAATTAGGGACTTGCTAGCGCTGGGATGTCTGATTTGAAGCAGTAGCATCTGACGGTACATCCACTCACCTAAATGACTGAGTTCAACAATTAATATGAAACTAATGTTAAATGCGTGATCTGGTTAACAAACACAACAAACTAGTGTGTGTTCTGTCGTCAAGCTTCCAAGGGCCATGATATGTAACCCTAGCGTATTCATCTACTACTTCGTCCTTGGTTTGGCTTAGTTTGCACATTTTATTTTTTCTCTAAAATGCAGGATAGCTACACTTCATTACATTAATAAGAAAAAACAAGTCTCCGATGTACATTAAGCCTATTACTCAAAAAAAAATCAATCTTATTTACCTCAGCTTGTATTGGACGTGTCCATATAAGATTATGGCATTGCAATTTATTATATATTTTTTCTTGTTTAATACAACCAGTCTGTCTTAAATCTAACAACAGTCAATTCCCCTCGTGGCGGTGTGCTATTCCATATTTAAGAATAAATTAATTAATCACATTCCACTCGTGTGTTAGTAACAGTGGAACAAAGTTAGGATAACATTTTTTTCTCATCTAAACTCAAGTGGAAGATGACCAGGTTAGCAAATTGCTTCCTTGGGTTCTTCTATATCATCTATATAGCACCGTCACCGTGCGCCTTCCTTTTCCTCTTAGGCTGGCCACAGTATGACTGGCATGATCTGTTTCGTATGCATTTGCTCCATAGCACACTGGGTTCTTCTGTTGTTTGTGAAAATTTAAGAAATTAAGGACAATATAATTGATATTTGAAAAGTACGCCAATTCTCTGATTTGTTTACACTTCAGAGATGGTTAGACCGACAGTAAATAAGCCAAGGCACACTTAAGACCTTCAAGTCCGAGTAAAGCCTGTCCTCACTGAACATATAAATGACAGACACTTTTAAGTTGATAAATATTTATATCATCGTCTTTCATCTCCTAATATGTTACTCGACTCAGATATTAACAAACTCTTAAGATCTGTTCTCTTAAGGTCCATTTTTAAATGATGAAGTCCCTAATCGCCTGTCCACATGCCCTAGCACCTCCATCACTGGCTGTGGATGACCCGATCCATGTGGGGCACCCCTTACCGCTAGCCATCGGCATCCACAGGAGGCTCGACAGCAGGGCATCCATATGCGGGGCTCTGAGGTGGCAGGTCTTACAGGATGGCAGCGAGGACCTTGGGTTGGGTAGTAGGGTTTTTTGTTTTATACAGACATGGTGTATGCATTCACATGATATGCTACTAATTATACTGCTCCAAGTTTTCTTGTATTTGTCAAGATTTAATTTGGGTCATGTGCATGCATAGACTATGAAAATATCAAAATAATGAGCACGATACTAACAGATTTGCACTGTTTCTATGTACAGCTGCACATGTGGCTCAAAAAAATCACAACCAAATAGGCTGAACAAATTTGCCTACTCTGACATGTTACTCTGACATAAACAGAATACATATTCTGGTGACAGGAAAAATATACATTTTTCTATTTGTGACCTTGAACTACAAATAACTAATTTGATTACATGATCTAGTAGCAATGAACATTTCTCTAAATTATACTTGTATTTATACAATTTTCATTCACAGCAGCAAAAACATATATAATACCTCTGATATGTCTTATCTACTTACAATTTATTTATTTTCTTTTTTATACAATGGAAAGAGAGATATCTTGCTTCATCACCAAAGGAGGACTACATTTTCTTAAATATCAACTAAGCAACTAGTTATTCAAGTAGTATGGGGTGAACAAAGGAAAATAGTACATTGTAAAAAAGGGTTTTATTTTCTCAGATGACACATTAATGCCATCTTATTTATAGCCTAGTTAACGCAAACACATATTGTCTAGACTACATCATGCTCTCGATTCAACATTGATATTTCAGGAATACTAGAGGGCTTTTAGCATTTACACGACCTCAAGGTAAACACTATATATAGCAACAGCATTTTGAGGACAGGGGAAAAGGTTCTCATATGTATCTACACCATTTTGCTTCCTGCTGCGGAGTGGAAAAACAGACAGGAAAAACTATTAGTTAAGACACCAAGCGTATGGAATGGACTAGCATTCCACTAGGAATTCAATGGTGACCACCGAAGGGATGTCTAATAATAGGGTTGGGGATGGGATACATCAGCAGCTAAACATCATGTTGGTATCCTACGCGACGTGCCACGGCAAGTAGAGCAGCCTGTTCGCTGGTTCCTATTTGTAGTTTCCCCTGCAATTACTCTATGCAGAGTTCCCATGGTCGAGAAAGAGAAAACAATGAAGCGATTTCTGCTTTTGAGGATTCAGGTCGATAATTAACATGTGTAAAACGCATGCATATCCTTGATGCAAATTATCGCCAACATAGAGAATGCTTAATTTGGTTTGGAAACTGGTGAGTGTTCACTCATCCTGCTGCCACTGGCCGGCTATGTGGTATTCCTAGCGCATTCATCTGTTTTGGCTGCATCTCGGCTTACATCTCTGTTCGGCATGGTTTGCACACGTTGGTACAGATGGCCGACTCCAGAATGTGCTCTACATGATCTCCTTTTCATGTGAGTATGCAACAATCTAGCACGATTTGTTCCAACCAATATAGCACCAATACATCTACGTAAATCTGATTAGTTTCCCCTGCAATTGCTTGATCGGCACACAGCGTTCTTGTAAGAAAACAAAGAAATGATTTCAGCAATTAAAGTTAATATAATTAATATGCAGAAAGTGTATCCCAATTCTGTCATTCATTGAATCTTTAGAGACAGTCAGACTACTGTAAATAAAGCAAGACACCGTTATATGTCATGTACTGTGTATAGGTGTATTGTTGCCAATGTCGTGTAATGTGTATATATACGTGTGTTGTTGCCAACAGTATTGTGTATCTAGCATTGCACAACTAATTAGCCAAATGCGTGATTACATGTGCTGATCGAGTGAGAGACTCGACTCACCTGAACATGATGCTGGCATGATTATGTCTCGCACAGATGGCCCTCTTCAGAAAGAGGAAATGGGTACCAGATTTAAATATAAGTATTAAACAAGTTATTAAAAAGCTCCAGGATAACATTAAAATGAGGCACTGGAAATAAGGGTTTTATTATTTTTTCAGATTTCAAGTTCTACTTATAACCTAGGTAAGGCAAACAGCCATAGCTGACTGCGTTATATGCTCTCGACTCATGCTCCAGAAGCATGACAGGTGACGGTGACGGCTGACTGCAGGCATACCGACAACGGCTCGGTGATGGTCAAACTTGAAGATGTAGATCGATGCCACCGAGGTGATTCTTCACATGGGGATGTATGACGAGCTCTATTCTTGTAATGAAGAGGCGACCTTGATGAGGACAATATGAAGCTCCTCTTCGCTCATTGGCAATAAATGAAGGAGAGGACAACTGATCAGATATTAGCATAGTTCTTAGGGTTTAGAAAAGAAATGGCCCAGCCTTGCTATTTATATAGACAAGAGATAGTCATACGGCAAATGTTGTGATGGAGATTGACATGGAGTCCTTTGACCTACATGACTTACATCTTAGAGAGAGATCCACATGGAGTCTAGCATGGATGGCTCAGTGGTGGCTGAAGCAATGGTACCCTTATAAAATCTCATTTAGGATGCTACATGAGCTTATAAAGCTACAACAGAGGCAACATCCAAAGCAACATTCAGCCCTCCTATTTTATGGGAATGGCAGGGATATAAAACTGAGGAGGTTCACGAGTATGCTTATTAGTATCGAAGTATGCAAGAAATCACTGGTGACCATATTGGTGATGTTTCCAACTCATCTGGAAATGAGACACATCAGGAGTTTTAGCTTGAGTGTATGCTTGCAAGGTTGGCCTTAAGTCATTCATGTCTTTGTGATCCTCTGCACTTCCTTCGTGTGCCAAAGCACTATTGGTCATGAAATCAAATAAAAATTTCAAAGCTCTATCAGATGATATGGAGACTACATGTGGGACCATCAACACATTGCCATCAGCAAACTCTCGGATGATGCCGAGCAACAGATTCTTGATGTTTACAAGCTACTAGAACCGAAAGCTGCCATGTTAGAGTTCTCCGCATCGCTGGGGTGGTCTTTCATTTACTGTCTTGGATTTTAGTCTAACCTGTAATAAGTTTTAACTATGGGTGTGCTACTGTAATAAATTTGGGCTGATGCTTCTTCTTCATAGAAGAAGGATGAAGCTGGAATTTTTTGCATTATCTAAAAAAAATCAGCACACAGGACAGGGATGTTGATTATGTTCAGATTATTCTTGCTACTAATGTAAAATCAATTTGTGGTACATTTAGTTTGCATGTGTTTGTTGGCAAGTGAAACTCTCTGCGCCTCTCAGTCTCAGCTAAGTGGGACACAGTGTTCAGCCCAATTCATGTGCATATCACCGACTCACCATTGTATACAGTGTCAGCTCACAGTATTCATGGAAGAATTGCAGGACGCTAGCACTCTACTTTCACGCTCACCACTCACGAGCCGCAATCCTGTTCTAGTAGTATGGTAATATTGTTCCTTGCTTTGCGTGTGTGCTGGGGCATTCATAGTTTGAGCCAGTTGGTAGCAGGGAGGCTCGTGGAGGCGTTTGTAGGAACCAGGGTCAGGGAGGAGGATGATGACCTCCGCCTGTTACATTGTTCTAGTAGTATGTGTTTTGTGCGCATGAGAGAAGAAAACTAGAAGGCAGGTTTGGTTGAGACCGACTTCGCTATCCCCATTAACCAAACAAATAACCGAGTTAACATTTTCAGAAACAAAAAACCAAAACTGCCCAACCTATTTAAGTACCCTCCCATCTTTTTGCTACTTATAAATACTTCATGAATATGTTAAAAATACTTTACGGATGGCCTGTCACCAATAGACTATTTTTTTTTTAAGCAAACTACTATACTATTCTTTAAGCAGGCAGGCAACAATAGTTTTCCGATGCAGGCAAAACATCCCCGTTATGAAAAGCCTGCTTTAGTTTTCATTTTCACATGCGGACACTTCACCATTTTGTGAAAATCCACATTTTCGCATATCTACACAATGCCGGTCTGCAGGAATCAATCAAATAACAATCTGTGGACAAGACCGCCGAGGCCATCCGTACAGGTCCGCCAAGCCCATCCATGCTATCGACACTTGGATCTGCAGGCTCCACCCTCTTTGCCGTGCCTATGGCTGCCGGATCTGCAGGCTCCGATCTCCCAGCGCCGGCTGTGCTCTAGCATGTTCTGGTCGTCTATAACCAAAGTTCTATGGATGCAACACACAATTTGTTCAAGCCATTCCAATGTTATATATAGCTAGAATACTTGATAAATATATATGTTCTCTAAATTAAATGTACCTATATTTGGTAGGTGCGACAATAAAAACACAAACAATCAATACAAGACATGCCCTATAAATAAATCTAGAGCGAAGAGGCATGTCAAAATAAGTAGTATTTGGGCAGATAGAAATGAATGAACTATTGCTGGGGCTCCTGCCATAGGAATGTGATGCATCAGGAACTCGAGTCTTAGCTTTTCGGAGACCAGGGGTACCTGATTGTATGGTATGGGAGAATTTTCTCACCACTACCTTACTACTAGTACAAATACAAATACGATTTCCTCGCTTCTCATGGATCCGGATCATGGAGCGATTCTGCAACATGATCCTTCTCTCCTAAGGTCCTCTGCAAGCTCCCTGGTATAGCCCTTCACAAGGCTCCCTTCACCCGTGGGTCCAAAAAACATTGTGCCATTCTGCTACTGTGGTCCACGAGGCTAATTATTAAGATGAGGAACTGAATTGCTTGGTTTGTATAGTTTCAAGTATGAACTAGGCATATGAAATTGGTACAAGCACATGTAGAAAATTGGAAACCGGACTAGAGTCGAATTCCTGTTACATTCTTTGTTGGTTTAGCAAGTTCATGTTACATGCTTGCTTGCTGTAGACATTCCAAGCTTGTACTCATCCACACCTCAAATGTACTTCAAATTTATCAACATATATTGCTAGTTTCAAAATTATTTAAATAAGCACAAATTCTACCCATATTTGTTACAATTATCCAATTATAACACTACTTGTATAGGACGATCCGGGATCATAGAATCCAATGGGCTGCTTCCCATACATACGCTCTTCCATGTCACCATAGATCGAGCAAGGAAGGCATTCGATTGGAGACATTTGCAACTAATAGGTTTTGTGGGACAATGTCACTAGTTTTAGTAGAGTCTGAATTTCAAGATTCCCATTTTGTTAACCAAGAAGATGGAAGACCCATGTGGCCCCTCCCACCCTGATCTCGGTCCTCCTTGTCACCCCCTCCGAGACACCGAAATCCACCAGATCCATGATTAGGAGGTGGTTGCGGTTGCATCCAGGAGAAGGTTGAGCACCTCAAGGAACGACAGGCCAACATCGACTCTAACCCTGCCAAGGTAGAGACATTTGAAGCCAAACATGCATGGGGGCCATCAGCGAGCCGCTGTGCATGATGACGACTAATGCATGGGGGCTCCCAACATGCTGCACTTACCTGCGCTGTGTACAACATGGCAGCCGCCGCCTCAGCGACATCTCCGACACGTCGGTCCCGTATTCTAATGAAAGGCTACTTCTTGCAAGGCAAACACCGTTAACTGTAGTAGAGCAAACTCAGGTAATCATCTAGACAAGGCAACCAAAAACATTTGAATGCAGATATAAAACAAGAATATAGTTTGTAGTTTCCTAGACATCTTTTGCTACAAAAATAAAACAGCCATTTTTTTGCAGGGCTTGCCAATTTCTACTACGTAGCTAGTACACATGTGCTACATGGTGGGTGAAGCCATGATTGCCTAAATGCTCAATTTAGGACGTGAGACTATAAACCTACAACCGAGGCAATATCCAGAACAACATTATATATTCAGCCATCCCACGGTAGGGGAATGGCTTCGATATAATAAAAGTGACGAGGTTAATGAGTATCCTGAGTAGAACGCAAGTATGTACAAAATCGATGGTCACAATTGGTGAGGTTTCCATTTCCACAAGGAATGAGATACCTCAAGAGTTTCAGCTTGAGTTTCACCTCGGAAAGATGAAGCTTATGTAGTTCATGTTTTTGGGAGCTTTGCCTGCGTGCTTACTTCATTGGTCAGCACTGCCCGCACGCACTCAAAATCCTACAATGGTTACTTGATGATCGACAGTCATGGATCATGGGCATACGTGTCTCTAGGTTGTACATATATACTTCCATGCAGCGCTCAGCATTGCCCGCACGCACTCAATTAATAACTCATGTCTCTTTTATGTGTGCGTGTGTGCATTTGTAGAGCTGTATACCCTGTAGCTGAATCTGTGGATGTTGCCCCAATTTATATGTAGCGGTAGCTCAATCAGTGGATGGCCGGGTAATAAATTAAAGGGTAATTATTCACTATGCGTCCTGCATGCCTATAAAGCTACACCCGGCGAAGGTCATCACTCACCTCTTTAGCTCGTGATGCAATAGTGTCCAAGCATCCATCGACAAATAGTCCTTTGAAGATGTTTCATGTAGGGATAGGATACATCAGGATATTTTGATCCATGGTTCAGATCCAAGAAATCTCGATGTACAAGCCAGCATTGGCAGTCTGGGAGCTTAGAGCTATGGATGACAGGTACGGTTGAGGTAGAGAAAGGATTGAAATCCCATTGCTCTTCTCATTATCCAAACAAATTACTAACTTGCCTTTTTCACAAAAAAAAATAAAAAAATAGAAAAAACCCAGAACTGGCCAACCTATTTTAGTATGGTCCCACATTATTTTGGTACTTATGAGTATGACTTTATTTGTGGATGGCCTATCACCAGTATACTATATTCTTCAAGAAGGCGGGCGAAAACAGTTTTCCAATGAGGCAGACAGTCCCCCAACTATGAAAAGCATCTACAATAATCAAGTGCGACGCATAGTGCTCGTCTACACATGTCAATCAGAAAAAACAAAAAAAAATGGACAAGGCCGTTGAGCCAATCTACTGGCCCGCCAAAGCCATACATGCCATCCACGCCTGGATCGACAGGCGCCACCCCCTTCGTCGTGCCTATGGCCACCAGACCTCAGGCCCTGCTCTCGCCACGGCCGCATCTGGAGTGCAGGAGGGTGGAGAAACTATCTAGATGTATAGAGTTGTAGTATTCAAAGGAATTGCAACTTTGTAGTTTACTACTTGTTTATTTGAACTCATCATCCTTGCTCAAAAAGAAGAAAATTGGGCTGTAAGTTTACCACCAGCTTATGCACGAGATTGAAAAGTTTCAAATTAAAGAGAGAAGTAATTGGGCTATGTATAGCAAAGAAGTATCTCGTAGTACCCCACTACTATATGGGTGGGTTGATAGTGAGTTGTGAATGTATATACAGCCAGCAGTGGGCTATATTACTAGCCTTATTTTGAGCCAAGAGTTCATAACGTTGGCTGAGGTGCCGCCTCTCAGCTGAGCTGTCCCTCTCACCTCATCCCGCAAGTCCTCTCCATGTCTTCTCTCTATTTCTGCTGTATCCAAAGAAACCATTCATGTTGCTCTCGCTTTGAAGCTTTTCCAGTTAACTTATTTTCTTTGGACATAACAATCAACTACCAAATAGTCCTGAAAGTTAAGCAACTGCAGCAGCATACAACTTACCCATATCATGAAGCTAGCAATGCTTCCTTCACTCATATGAAACAAATGTTACTCAATATAGATCAATAAGAAAGGGGTAATAGGAGAGTGAACAACTTTACAATAAGAGGAGCACTTGATGGTGCAAGGGGTGAACAACTTTATATATATATATGCAACGCTCAATCAATATGTAACTAGCAAGTCAGCTGTGGGTGGTTGAAAAATTAATTAGCTTGTGAAATCACAGTTTACTTTAATTCTACGCCTATATATAGCTAGCTGCACCCTGGTGAGCGTGAGATCTGAAATCACTTGCTCTCAAGTTTAACAGAGACACCTGTATATATGCAGAACATGGAAGGTGCTGGTGAGCCCCAAGGTATAGCATTGCATCTAGAATTCAGTAGCAACCCGGCCATGAAAGGATTGTTACTAATGGAAATGAGATACATCAGGAGTTCTATATCTAGTGGAAACTGCTCCATAATCATATCACATCATCAAGTCTCATGCTCGGCGTATCAATCACCACCTTGTTGTTCTTCTGATTCTTCCTGTGCTGCAGCCTGAGCCTATGCTTCGGTTTCTGCAATGAGAGTTAGCCCATCTTTTTTCTTCTGATTCTGTAGTGCTAATAGCTGCAATTTCAATTGTTTCTTCAAGTTGTGGAGAAGTATCTGTACCTCTAGCTGCAATGTCAATTGTTTAGCCAGGTGGAGCAATATTTGTATCCGCACTTACCATAAATAAATGGTACGGGCTAAAGTATATCTTTACTCCAACAACTATCAATTCAAAGATTCAGTAAATCATTTTCTCAATTTAGGCCAATTAAATTCGCAATCGATTGAATCGATTTACCCTACCTTTTATCTTCCCCTCTGCATTGCTGCTGCACCAGAATTTTTGGATGCTGAACGCCTGAACTTGACAGCAGCATACCAACATCTAGCTGCAGTGTCGTAACGCAGCAGAGGCAACAGCGACTGCCGGCCAGCAGTACTCCGACGGGCGGCCAGCACGGACAGCCTGAGATTAGGCACGGATGGAGAGTACGGTTGGATGGAGACTGAAGAAACTGAAATGACAAGGTGACGCCCACGGACAGAACTAGACACACGTGGAGGCTTTTCATGTATCGGCGGCAGGAGCTTGGCGCCTGCCCGGCATCACCAAGAACTGTGGATCCACCCCTGTGCCAGCAAAGCCTTTGTGCAGTAGTAGCTTGTTCATAAGATACAGTGCACATTTGTGTTTGGATGTCTGTAGAGGAGTACAAATTCCAGTGGCTATAACTTCCACAACCCTCTAGGAATGTAATACATCAGGACCTTGGGTCTTAGCCGCAGTGAGAGCTCATGTGAAAATTATCAAACGACTGTACAGTATACCATTTTCTCGGGCCTCCTCGAGCTAGGTCGACCAGCTGAACTCCCATATGTGCGACCTCCACTGGCATCCTTCTCTGCTAGAATGATCAACTCATCCTCCACAAGGTAGCCTACCTCAGCAGGTCTAAGATTCTAGTCGTTGCTCTGCCATTTTCCCCTTCTAGCTACATTTGTATGAAAAGCAAGTAGTAAATGTAAATGTTTAATCCTGCATTTTCATTTGTGGGAAAAAAATATAGCATGAGGCATGGGCACACATGCCTCTGGGGCAATGTGCGTGGCAGAGTTAGACGGGTGGAGCTGAGCTTGGAGGGTGATGCACGAGTAGTTGGACCAATTAGCTTTCTCATAGGGTGAACGAAACAGACATTGTGCGCTAGCCGATGGGCACGGTGAACAAGAGGAATGGCATGATGGTCATGGCCGGCAAGAGACTTGCAGGTCCGGTCAATCCTGTTGTGTGCCCCACAGTGTGCCCAAAGGGGAGGGGACTGCAATGGGAAACTGCAGTTTTCCTAATATATGCGACTAGTGCACCAACTTGGTTTCTTAATTGAAAAGTGGTTTCATTATTTTTCTTCACTTTTCGCAGTTAGTTTGTTGCCACATCAATGTTTTGCATCCATGGAAGGTTCATTTAATATCTATATACAATTATATATACTTATTCAACCTCAGTGGCTGAGTCGAGTTACTTTTACATATGTGTTATCGGTGTAGTGCTGATGGTTGTTAGCCACTTAGGCATCAGCGGAAAGAAAATAAATTCAAAGATCAGAAAAACAAGAAAATTCATGCCTCTTTGAAAATGCAGTGGTCTGGCTGAAACAGGGCGGGCTTCTAAGACGATCTTCGACATGCATGCAACGAGTTGCCATGCCAAACATCAGAGAACATAGAGTGGATGACATGCCTCCTTGCTTCTTCATGAGCTAACATACGAGAACTAAAACTAACTCCTAGCTTCTATTGCACTAGATTTATTCAACAAATCTTCAGTTTTGCCATTCTCAGCGGCCATGCTTCTTCATGAACTTTTCTCTACAGTTCTTTCTGTTACTAGCATAAGATGCATGATAGAAGCAGCCAGTAGCAAAATTATTCAACAAGCGCCGAGATGACGCCACCACAAAGCATGTCAGGTGAGATGATGCCGCCAGAAAGCATCTGGCAAGCTAATGCATGATATAGTTCGTGTTGTTATGAACTAATTAACACACTACTACGAAATCAAACATGCAGTCCATCAAAGGAAGCTCCTTCTCACCTTAATCACTCTGGCCCCCATGTCAGTCTCTTCTTCATCCTACGATCTTGACCAGAGCGCAACACTGGAGTTCAGCATCGGTGGGGTGGCTGGTGGTGTGCGCTAGCGTGGTTGCAGGCACGCGTATGGTCACACGGCCAGCTGTGGAGGCGTGCACGAGGAAAGCATGGCCGGTGCAGCTGTGCGTGATGGGACGCCCCGAGCAGGCGGCGTGGCAAGGGTGCGGCCTTGTAGGCTCGGGCAAGTCCACTTCCGGCAGTGGTACGGTAGGGCAAGGACCACAACTGGCTGGGTCGGCGTAAGTTCGGGACAGGCCACGTGACCGGCAGCAAGGATGGCCCTCATGGCTGCAGAGAGTGTGGTGTGGCACTCGCAGCAGCATCCACACTGCCGATGTCAGGAAGGACGAAGCCATGGACATCTGGCTTCCGGAAGGTGGGCGCCGATTGAAGTTGCGACATCAAGGAGAAATAAAAAAGCCAATCCAACCATTATTTATGTGTAGTGAGTGGTATGGTCCGTCATTTCAGAGAACTGAACAGATCCATGGGTTTTCAGAGCACCTTGGAAATCCATTGATGTGCCCTCGCATCTAGAGTTTTGCGGAGTGGCGGAGGTGTGGTCTTTGGATAAAAAATAATGGGATCCAGAGCTGCTTTTGGTGAATATAGAGCACTAATTTTGAATCATAACTGATATTTCAGAGGGACCTATCCTCCAGCAAAGAAGTTAATTCACTAGATTCGGAAATTATTGTATTGCATGATGAATGGTTCCAATTTTCTCATTAATTTGGCAAGTTGGTGGACAACAAATATAATTATGGCAATATGCAATTGAAAATTGAAATAATGAAGAATGACAAAGACCATATGACACTAAAGGCCTAAGAATCTTACTTATAAGTACAGATCCTTGTCTGTGGTTGGTAGCGAGACAGAGTACACACTATGCGGAGAAACAGAGTGAAAGTATGAGTGATCAAAGAACAATAAAGATTATTGTGACTTCGTGAGTAGGAGGCATCTCTGGAACAAGGCTATCTACGGTGAAGAGTATTGATGAAAAAAAATAATCGTAGCTTGAGCGCTGGAGCATGCCTGTAAATGCATGACCCCATGTCCATCAAGCATGCTGAATCTTGTCATTTTCCGCGTCGTCAGCATGGCTAGTTAATGGCGTACGTGGAGGCACGCGATCAGCAGTGATGCGAGCTAGAACGGTGTCACAATCATGAGCACGAGGAAAAGCCCCAAATACTTGAAGCAGCATAGTGACAGATGGCACACGCGGTCATCGTTTGGCAGTAGCAAGTGACCATACTTTTTGAATAGAACGTACGTTATATATGTAGGCTGCAAGCTGTAACAAATTAGATTATTAGAAGGCAATGCTTGCTACTAACAAAGAGGGTTCAGATGCATAATATGTTTAATATTCCTATTACATAGGCCTTGTCTATTTTGCAGGTTGATGTTATTCATACTAAGAAGCCCTCGTTCTATTCCAATGGATGGGCAGGAACGCACTTATAGTCATCTACGTTCTAGCCAGCCTTTTTGTGAGCTATGTTCCCAACCTTATTATGTTTTGTGTGTCGCCAAATCTGTTATATGTTCTCACATTTGCACTAGTATTATGTCCATACCAAATTTTGTGCAGTAGGTTTTACCCTTACTATTTTCGCAGAAAAAAAAGTGCTACAATTTAAATGGAACATCCCCTTCTCTTTGAGGTGGATATCACTGAATCTCTGCTCGAGGCCATCTTCTCAGAAAAAGGATATGGCACCAACAGTGACACTCAGTATATCACTGCCTGTTCAAACGACAATGGTAGCTATTTATACCACTGATGGTTGATGGCTTGACCCAGCAGTGTTGTGCTTATTATCACTGTCAGTACTGTAAACTACATGTTGAAACGACAACTCAGCAATGATAGCCCTGGATACCACTGCCTGCTGACGGCTTAACCCAGCAGTGTTGCGCCAAACGAGCAGTGACAGGCCGACAGGCCACCATGCCATCACTGGCAATTATCCTCTATCGGCTTGAATTGTACACAAACTTAGTTTACTTTATATTTTTGTCTATATAAGGCTGAAAATGAGAGTATGTTACATGCCCTTCATGTATGGATGGTACAGTAAAAACTAGATATATGCATCATTGCACATTATAATTAACGAAGTAGCAGTGCTCTAGCTTGGTAGGTCATGGAATATTAATAAGCTTGTAAAATCTCAGTTTACTCTACGCCTATATATAGCTAGCTGCACCTTGATGAGGGTGAGAACTGAAATCTCTTGCTCTCTAGTTGAATAGAGACACCAATATATATCCAAAACAATGAAGGTGTTGGTGAGCCACAAAATATAGCATTGCAACCGGAATTCAGTGGCATGCTAGCCATGAAAGAATTGTAACTAGTGGGAATGGGATACATCAGGAGTTCTACATGTAGTGGAAACAGCTTCATAATCACTTTACCATCAAGTGCTTCAAATATCTCGTGCTCGGCATAGCAATCACCACCTCCTTGTTCTTCTGATTGTTCCTGAGCAGCAGCCAGATTTTCTGCAGTGGGAGTTACTCCATCTTGCTCTTCGGGTACTGCAGCGGGAGGTACTCCATCGTTTTCAACAGTGGGAGTTACTCCGTCACGCTCGGCATAGATGCAATTCTAATTGTTTGTTCAGGTGCAGTTTTAATAAACATTAGGACTTTTATTATATATATATACCATTGTTTGTTTTATAACTAGAATTAACTCGACTCATTTCTAAATCAACATAGATTCAATTTTCACTCAATTAAAATAATACAAGAGCATGAATGCAACAAACATGTTGCTAAACCTTAGATTAATTTTATTTAAATGAAAAATATTATTTTCCCTATATTTCATGAGCACAAAAATACATAATTAAATCATTTTGACTCTATTTCAGAAACACAAAAATTCCAGGTGTTACAAATTCAAAGGTGACAACTGAAGAAAAGTCAAATTGTAGGAATGGGATGCATCAGGAATAGGGTTTGCTGAGCTACACCACAAATCTGTGCCTCTGGAGGGAGAACAATTACACAGCAAGACTTAGAAACCTTGTGGATGGCTGGCAGTCCTGTGGCCTAAACAAAAAGTGTGGGAAAAGCACTATTCAGGCAAAGTGTCCAATGAATGCAGAGAAGTGGGCTCTTTCTTTGTGGCATGATTTGTTGCCTGTCAACAACCATCTACAGAGATGTGGCACATTCTACACAAAGAGAAGGCTCCATAGTAGCCTTTGGGGATGATATGTGGTCAGACTTCGGTCATGTGCGCTCAATATATATCCAAGACATCACTCACTTACCAGACGCTCCATCGAGAACTGTATTGTGTTTGGTCTGTTCAGTCGATTTCTTGCTAGGCGACTAGTCCCTAATGTTATATGTAGAGTTATTCATCATTGGCTGATTCATTAACAAATTAACCACACAAACGAAATGTATTGTATCTTACACATCCACACAAATAAGACAATAGATAAATTAATATAAAAAAGAACCTAGGCCGCCTTCTTGGCCACCCGCCCGGGCGGCTTCCAAGCGGCCGCCTTCCTGGCCTCTTCCTCCACCTCCTCCAGTTTGTCCGGTATCCCCTCGGTAAGGATATCAGCTAGGGAGTCGATCTGGAGGGCGTAGAAGTTGGCCTTCTACTTGAGGGGCAGATTCACCTTTGGCAGGCCAACATCGTTGGCCAGGCTGTTGAGCTTGTTGAGGGCAGCTTTGAGGCGCTCCACAACAAACTTCATCTCCTCCCGGTTGGAGGCCATGTCGATCGTCGTTGACGGCGTGTTTGGCTTTCCTGTGAAAGGGGTATGAAAGAGAAGTTAGTGTTGGACAACGGAAGGCAGGCCGGGGTATAAATATGGCATTTCCCAAAAAGTCGGTTCCTTGGAAAAATGTTAACGGCCCGATTTGCGCAAAAATGGTCATCTCCTCGGCACACAAATGGCGACTCACGTTTCTCATGGCACAACCGATAGTTAATGGTTCGTTTTTGACAACCCCATTCGCTTGCCTTCCTCTCTCTTTTTAGTCCTTGTTGTCCTCCTCCTCCTCCGGGCGTCGTCCTTCTTGGCCAAGGCCTTGAGGATGATACCGGCCAACTCCGCCACTTTCGGGCGTAGTAATTGATCTTTTCATCAGAGGTGGCTCCACCTTTGGAAGAAGATCATGGCCGATCCGCCCGGCTCCTTGAGCTGCTGAAGGCAGGCTTGAGACAATCGAGGGTGAAATCCCTCTTGATCAATGCAGTCCGGCTTAGAGAGGGCGGGGCGTAGGAGTCGTCGTCGTCGTCGTCGGATCCCTTGGGCTCGGGGCCGCCGCCGGCGCCTCCACCTCCTCCCTTGTGCGCTTGTTCGAGCCCTCCACCACCTCCGGCTCCTCCGGGTGCGCTTGTTGGATCCCCTGAGCCTAAGGCAGCCATGGTAATGATGATTGCAAAGAGAATGTGCCTGGATTAGACTACTGGAAAGGACGAACGCCCTGATTAGAGTGTGTGCTTAAATAGCGAATTAGTCGACTGTCTACTTCCCCACGAACACGCCGTCAATGCAACCACTTGGAGTTCGCACGATCGCCGGTTGGAATTCGCACGATCACTCCATCGGCACAATGTTTCCCGTGGCGGTCAAATAGTTATATCTGTAAAAATCGATTTATTGACATCATTAATTTTATCTCAACGTTAAGGCATTAGAGTTCAACTAACCCCGTTAAGCCTGCCACATCTTTTTAGTCTAGGTCCTAGTGTTATGCGTACTTCCAACCGGGACTAATAGGAACTCTAGTCCCGGTTCCAATTGACTTGCTCGCTCGTAGTGTAAAAAACACATACGGGACTGGCTGCTGTGGGCGTCTTACTCGACACAAAAACATTACAAATTCTGGTGACTGAAAAATATCCTTTTCTTTTATTTGTGACCTTGTATTATAAATATGAAAATTGATTACATGTTGTAGCACTGATTAACACTTGTCTAGATTAAATTTATCCTTTTTACGTAGCGGCAAAAATAAACATTATACGTGTGGTTAATTTTATGTTCATGCAATTTTTTTGTAAATAGTTGAAAGAAATACTCAGCTCTTCATCGTCCAACAATAGGACTACGTACATGTTTCAAATATGAAACAAGCGTAGATATTCAGTTGTGTTGGGTTATCGAGTAAAATGAGATGTTTTGCAAATAAGAGTTTTATTTTGTCAGATGTCAAATCATCTTTAATGCCATCCTATTTTTATAGCCTAGGCAAGGCTGGTCATTCAAGGGCTTTAATTTGCTCTTTAGTGTGCCTCGGTTTCATTTGGGTTGGCCATTCCTCGGTTTGAACCTCTGTTTGGTTAGCGTTCCAATTGCGCCAAGGTCATGATTTAAAACTTTAGCGATGACGGATGTCCTGGAGGTCTTCATTCGTTGGATTGGATAGCGGGCTCCAATGAGGGCCATGGCAGTGGTCTTCTTTACACAGACAGGCCTGCTCGACCACCTCTGTTGATTTTCATTAATAGAGGTCTCTTGCTAGAAAGTGCAGTGCTGCCCACCCTCGATCTATTTCTCCATGCGTCACTAATATGTTGTTCCATTACTTCTCTAACATAGCAAATATCCTGTCACTCTTTATTATAAAATAAATTTAGGGATTCACTATAGTGTTGTTCATTTTTACCAATCATTAGTCACAATAACTCCTGGATGATTGGTGTGGTGCCTATCACTTTAGAGCATCTCCAACCGTTTGCCATTTGGACTTGTCATTCCATATTTTTGTCAAAATCAATGAATTGCCCTCTCCAACCATTTGGCATTTGACTTGGCAAATTGGTGAGACTTGGTATTTGACGGGCCAAACCGCGCATATATGCGCACAGCCGCTCCACGCATCCATTAGGGTATAGAGGCAAAAAGGTTGGAAATTAACACAATTTTATTTTTGTCTCAGGGTTCCTGATTCAAGTTTTCTTTAGTTTGCCAAGTGAATTTTGCAAATCATTGGAGGTGACTGGGTTTTCAACCATGTGAATATGATGTTAGGATGACAAGTGTCGCACAGCCCTCATCAAAGGATGCCCTGCTATTGAGCCTGTCGAGCCTATCTTTACATACCAACCAATTCTTTCAGTAACATGCTTGGGAATAACAAGTGAAATGAGACATTGTAAAATAGGCTTCTATTTTCCCAGATACGAAATAATGCAGAATGGGATCCTATTTGAAGGTAGACAAGGCTCCAGCTCCAGACTACATAATGCTTTCCACTCAGCAACTATATATTATATATAGGAACATTCAAAAGCTTTTTGGCCTATTTACACGGCCTCAGAGGTAACACTATATATAGCTCTGCACCATTTCGGGAGCAGCATGCAAAAATACATTTGCTTCCTGATGCAATGTGGAAACATTATACAGAAATTAGAATTTGGACACCACACATATGTAATGGACTAGTCTGAAACTAGTGAGTATGATCAGTATGATGGGGAATGTGATGAGTATGATGGGCTGACACTAGGAATGGGATACATCAGAAGACAAAGATCAAGTTGTTGTGACACACGCAGTTGAAGCTGTGCATGTTGGCTTTGCAGGATTCCCAGCCCTAGCATAAACCGGTGCTTGTCATCATGCTGCCAAGGGATACCGTAGTCCTAGTGTATCTTGGCATGCTTGGCTTACCGGTCTGTTACGGCTGTCTAATTCCTGCATGAGCTGTACACGATGTTCCATGTCAGTATGCAACAATCTCACACAATCTGTCCCAACCAATATAGCGCCCAAATGTACCTAAGTCTGAATTAGACGCCACTGCAGAGGAGAGTTTTGGTCAATGCATCCTAGTGGCCGGTTGTTGCACACCAGCTATCGACTGATTTGCTTACTATATGGAGCCTCATCATGAAGAAGGATGGTGTGAACATGATATTTTTGTGTGCCTGTTCTTTACATTCAGTTCTTGCTGCAAGTAATAAGGTCTCTCCTCTGTTTCTATTTTCATGGAAGGATGATGTGAACTTGTGATTTTTATGCAATATAAAATTCAAATCAGTTGGACATGCTCCGGTACCATTCGAATAGGGCCAAGGTTATGATTTTGAAGTTGTGCCAACGGAGGACATATTTATTGTTGTGATGCTTTCGTTACTCTGCCTCACTCTTTCCCCTGACAATGTGCATGGCCTGGTGGCTGTATGCAATCAGATGATGCGCTATGAGTTACAGGCCCAAGTTTGGGCCTGCACAGATTGATATATGGCCTAGGCGAGAAGACAATTCAGGCGACATTTGTTGGTGACATTACAAAAATAATACTATTACTACCAAATTTTATTGGTGACATTTGTGACATTTAAAAATGCTCCAAATTTTACAGAATTTAAGTGATGCTATAACTAGTGTGAATTCTTTAGTCGTCTGCCCATCGAGAAATATATGCGCATAACGTTATATATATGACCATTATACTAGCAGCTTGGTAGCCAAGATCCTTTTACACTTACGACTAGGTGAAGGCCCATACTCATACTTTCCACTTATTAATAACAATAACAACTATATTCTAGGAATATTCAAAGTCCTTTCGGCCTTCACATGGCACTCTATATATAAGCAACGTTGAAAGTTTTCCAATCCACGTCAACACTGAGTTGATCGTCATGCCATGTCGTCGGTGTATGGCGAGGCTTGAAGCCCGTTTAGACCTGTGTCGGAACCTATAGGATAATTTTTGGGACATAAAAATATAAATAAAATTTTGCGTGTGACCTCCACAACATAAGAAATGGAAGATGCCTAAACAACCAATGTGGGACTAAACCCTCCACAACATCTCATTAACATGCACATGAACCACACTACCACTGTGAGCCAAATTTCAAACTGGGGCGGAAGTCACACAGGCTGCACCACAAGGTTCTCTATTTTGTGGTCTATGCATTCTAGTGCTTTTGCATGTGGCCACGTTTTGTGCCAACACTATGTTTCCCTCATTATGTGTTACCAAAGTGCCATGGATGCAATAAACAATTCGTTCCAGACATGCCAATGTTTTATATATATAGCTAAGATTCCACGTATGATGTGCTTTGAATAAATGTACTTACTTGGTGGGTGAAACAATGAAAATATGGATGCTCAATGTAAGACATGCTCCTATATAAATAAAGCTATATACATGCCAAGGGAACACAAATCCTTGACATGTATTTTGGAAACTACTGTTCAGTTTGCAGCTAGGAATGTGATACATCAGGAGCTTGAGATTTGGCTTGCGGAAAAGCTTACCCCACCCATTGACATGAAAAATGTCCATCCCCTGCCCCAGGCAAATACCATTTTCTCACGCGCAGTCAATCAGCGTCCATTCGTTGTCCACACATTAGCGCTACAACGATATCCATGGTTCTCTGCTAGACCGCGTGAAGGTATTGCCACGGAAGATGAAGGTGGAGTTAGTTGATCAGAGAAGGAGCCTGCGTGTCAAGAAGCCGAGCGTGCTTGTGGCTGGACCCGAGTGGGCCAAGAAGTGAATACAAGCCCAGTTTATTTCGTTTTCAGTTAGGCCCATGTAACGGGCAAGGGAGCTGTGATCTCCTATGTATTGCAGAGAGAGACGTGAGAGAGAGGTGAACTCGATCTAGAACCTTGAACCGTGCCTTGGTGGCCGGCGGCGCAGCTCGGCGGTGGTGGCTGGAGTTTTCGATTATCGGTATCCACGTTCTAGCTATCTCCTCGAGTACTAGGACATTTACATCTGGTATCAGATTCGTTCGATCCCGGGATCCCTCCACCAATTCGCCCCTACCAATTCCGATTCGCCCAAATTCATCCCCATGTCCACTACACCTACCACCGCGTCTGAGTTCCTAGCCACCAGGAAGGAGCAGGAGATGCTGGACGAGATTTTAGCGAGGTTGGAGGAGATGAATGCCCAACTCCGTTGTCTCGTCGAGCTATCGTCACCCTCGGCCTCCATCCTCACCGCCGACAAGGAGGAACCAGAGATCCGCTACTCCACGATCTCGACCAAGCCGCAGGACACTGCCGTGAGTCCTTGGCCTGAGCCACGGCGGGGGGAGGTGGCCGGCGTCGATGATGCGAAGTCCAGCGAGCTGGCGGCTGGCTCGGCGATCACCATTGTCACGTCTTAGCCGTGTTTTTTTGAGGAAGACCTTGGCGAGCTGCACCATGGGGACGATGTGGCCGACGGCGGGGCTCGGTATGGGATCATGGCCCTATACGCTTCTTCATTTCCATGGTGGTACTCACGAATTCGATGAATGCTTGATGCTCAGGAAGAAGCCAAAGACATATCTGTAACAACCCAGATTTTTGCCACACAAAAATCCCAACTTTCAAATTTTTTTTCGAAACAAGCCATGCAATGGTGTATTGCATGTAGAGAAACCCTCCTAGTTGCACAAGTAGCACCTATTCATGTTTATTTATGTTGAGCATCATTGCATTTTAATCACCATGTTTGAGTTGGCTCTTTTATGATTTTATGTGATGCTTAATAAAACCAACAAGTCTTTTAATTTAAACTTGTTTTGTTGCCAACCCAATGGAAATGGTGTACCAAACTTCCCAAGGACCCTAGGATGCCCTAAGGGTAATTGCATGCTTGGCAACACATGCAATTACATATAGATGCCCATGGTTTAAATAGAAATTGGAAAAGAAAATAGAAAAAGATAAAGGAAAGAGGAAGAGGAAAGAAGAGGCCATTCGGCCTGGCGGCCCAACCAAGCCCGACCAACAACCGCGCGGCCGCCCGGCTCGCTCCGGCTCGTGGGCCGGCCCAAAGAACGTTTCCACGCGGCGCCAACATAAACGGGGCGGTTTGGTCTTTTCACCCTGCGCCACTCTCACACCCGCCATCGGCGTGTGGGACCAAGGCCCCACACGTCAGCTTTCCCCTTCCACCTCGCTCGCCTCCCTCTGTCTCGCCCGAAGTGGAAAAGAAGGAGCAGGGCTCCGCCGCGCGCGTGTAACACCCAGCCCAATAAGGATGTGGCCCAGTAGGGGCCTATGAGTGCAGAGTGCACATGTTTAGTACCACCTTGCTAGTTGAGCAAAGGGTGCACTACTAAATTTTGACCCTATTGCATGAAGTCTCCTTGCATCAAACTAAAATCTGATGTAATAGGTGGCTGCTATTGCATCAATTTTTTGGAATCGATGCAATAATGACCATATATTGCATCAAAAAAGAGTTGGATGCAATACTAATTCATATCGATGCAATAGGTGTGATCTATCGCATCATTTGGAACAAGGGATGCAATAGGTACATATTATTGCATCAGGCACATTTGGTTGCGTTAGTATTGGATTTTTGATGCATTATGTAGCTGATATTGCACCGATTTAGAATATGGATGCAATTATGAAGTACTATTGCAACGGATTTGTGTTTGATGCAACGGTATTTTTTGAAAAAATATTGACTAACGGTGAAAACACCTTGTGGTTATCTAATAAGTGAATTGTTAATTTTTTTAAAAAAATGGGCGTCTATAATAAGTATATTATTAATTATTTATTAAAAAAACTGACTAGTCTATTTTAAATTTTATACTATTATCTAATCATGTTTTTGACTATATGTGCATAAGCTAACCCAGCCCATAAGCACATGTCGTATACCCTTTAGGTAGTTACGTGGCCCATCAGGCATCAGTAGTAGAAGGATACGACATTTATTTCTGGAGGCAAGGAGTTGATCATGGCCCATCAGGCATCATACAACATTTGTGGTGGGCCAGCCGGGGTAATCACCACGGGCTCATACATATAATTTTGTATTTGGTATATAAACCTTTTGATTTAGAGGCCCATAACAATTGACAAAGGAAAGGAAAAGGCCAAGTTGATCGTGGCCCATCAACCCATCAGTCGTAAACTTAAATTTTAAAAGGTATAGATGCCACATGTGCCCTCCCAATTGTATTTTCATCATTTCACAACAACTTGCGTTGCTAATATTGATGGAACTCAGAGCATTCATATATTTCCATCACAAATTAGCGAACTAAAGTCCAGCACAACATAAAGTCACCACACTCCATCTATGATGCCCATGCTGCTCTTACCAATAGGTTTTAGGGGTTTCTATCAAGCAAGAACTGGTTACTGGAATCTTTTTTAAGAGTTATAACCGTAGGATTGCCTAGGAAAAACACAAGCCTTAAAGTTAGTTTACTATTACAAAATTACTTTCAGAACCAGAACAACTCTCCTGACCTTGCCAGATACGAAGGCAGCTGCCAGACATTGAATCAAGTTCTGTTAAGTCATGCATCATCAATCATGATAAAATCTTGAGCTTCCTCCATTAGGAAAAGTAAAATGGGAGCCCAAGTATATTCACCACCAAATTTGTTTAGTGAAAATGCAGCCCGAAATGTTTGTTTCTTCTAGCTATTTTCTGCATATTATGAGAATAAGTAATATTTAAGTCGGTATCGGTTTTATTCCAAGAAAGCTAACCAATTGATGCTAAATGAAGAAAATCAGATATTTAATGGGTACTACAAAACTAACAATCAGATATCATCATAGAGAAGAAACTTCTTTTTTGCGAAAGTTAAAAAAGAAGACTGTAAATACAATTATTCAGACTTCATTAAGTTATTGTTCTTTTGAAAAATAATGTGAACAATGTGCTTCATTTTACTTACAGTAACAAAACTTTTTGATGTATAGAAGACATATTCCATCATAATAAATAACAAGATAAAACCTGCATATATAAGGTACAATATAATCAGTTGAATTGCACTAGCAGCAATATATTTACGCTAGAACTTCATGCCACTATATATACTGAAATTCTCTTAGAATAGCTGGTGTATATTACTATTGTTTTACAAGATAGCTGACTGAAGCTGGTATGCCCACTAAGTTCTGATGAAAGCTTTCTTATTTACAAACAGGCATAGCATGTTAATAACAAAAACAACAGTAACAAAATTTACCTGTATGTAATTGCAAGAACTTCACTAACATCTTCAGATGATAACCTCTCCACCATACTTGTCACTTTCAGTCTGTAGAGAGAACATCTAGAATTAGCTTATATTAGTGAACTCTGAAACATTCTAATTCAGGTAAAGATGAAAGGAAGGTAGTGAGCATGGAAGTAGTCACTCAAGATACCTGAGCATGGTTGACAATCTCCCCTCAGTCTGCGTACTCACATTTTAAGACCTGCAATAGTACAGAGGTAAGCATCATGTTTTACTCACACATCTAGGTACAAGATAGGGACAGAAGAACGTAAGTGGAGTATACCTCAATGGATTCGATCTTTTCATTAAGGCTCCAGGATTCACACGTAGAGAACATGAATTCACTTGCCCTCGCATCAATGCCTTCTCGGAGAGCTCATGCTGATCGTGCAGAAAACCGAGCTGACACGGTGAGCTCCCGCTCATGCCGAAAATAGTGCTGACCATAATAACTGCTCTTGAAAACAATACATGTATTAGAAGTACAATAAGCAGTCCTGTAAACCAAGACAGTCAGTGTCACTGGTTATTATATAGCAACAAATCGAAGCAACGAAACTACATTGAGATGAGTAGACAGTTTGTAGAACAGAGCTTGACACATCAGTGGTTTGGAAAGACCAGAGGTTTCAAAACGCTCACAGAATCAGGTACTAAATTGACTTTTTCACCTAAACACAAAATCTTAATTATCGACCGTGCACGTCACTGAAGAAAAATACCAAGTAAAAAAAATAGTAAGACTATACCTGAATCTCGTGTTCTTTCAACTCGAACTAGATTTGCGAGTTGATTCGCCGTTGCCCGACTCAATCACTTCTCCTTCCCTTTGCCAAACTCCAGCAGCTGAAAAGAAAAACAGGAGAGGAAGGCAAGGCAAGGCACTGTCACACGAGTAAAAGAGTGGACAAACCGATAGTGCGCCTTGTAGAGGTAGAGGTCGACGCCGCAGCGATTTGGGGAGGCGGCGGCTGCTGGGGGCCGGGGCGCCGTGCGCCCGTGCGGCATGGCCGATCAGGGAAGCCGAAAGCGTCGATGACTCCAAGGGAGACAAAGCCAGGCGGTAACTGCTCACACGTGTGGCAGAGAGGAGACAGATCGGGATATTTAGACTCCAGCGCGGCCAAGCCAAAATCCGGCGGCTGGTTTGCGCGCCCACGATTTGGCCCAAATTGACGTGGGCTTGCATTCGCGCCACGGTGTCGCGGCCAAATTTTTGCTAGGCACCGCCAGAGCCGCCAAACTCAACCAAACAAAAGGCGATCAAGGCAGGGACAAAATTTGACCAGGCACCTCATGGCCACTTTCCCAATACGCCGTTTATATCTAGTAATATATTTTGTTTTCTCAAAAAAAAATCTAGTAATATATTTTGTGAAACATCTACTTGAATTTTTATATGGTTTCATACTTTTATTGTCAACAATCATTTTTCTATAATTTTTTAATTTTAGACAATTCAGTAGTCAACTTTATAATTTTTACATGACAATTTAATGAAATTTAAATTTCGTTTTTTTCTGATCACCAAAATATTTAATTTTTTATATTAGAGTATCTTTTTGTAATCGTTTGTTTTTTATAATTTAAATAAATTTAAAGATTTGGGCGGCGATCAATGGGGTGAATAAGAGCCTCATTCTTGTTTATAATTTAAATAAATTTAAAGGTCCGAACGGCGATAAATGGGGCAAGTACATCTTTGCTCATGGTGAATATGTGTTCAGTGCGCATTGAAGTGAGTGCATCATCGCTGTTGGCAAATACGTGTTCGGTGAGAGCTATCGGGCACCAACTCTTGTCGCAGGTGTGGGGTTCACACCTGCCCCCTGCCCTCGCTCGTGACCAGTGGGAGTAGGGCGAGGGTTTACCATAGGGAAAACTTGTCATGTGAGTGGGTTATTGAAGTCCTATGCCGAGGGTAACGAAATTAAGACAAAAGCGGGGTAAATGGCATTCAATTGGTCCAAAGACCATCCCTTTACACTATGATGCCCCATGGTATGTGTAGGAGATTCCAAGAGCCACCGACATTTTACATCAGGATCGCGGCCGCATGGTCACTGACAACTAGGCCCACCTAGGGGCAATCTTGTACAAACACGCAAAATCCTAACCACTTCCTTTCGGCTTCCTTTTCCCACCATCGCTAGGCTCTTCAGGGCAATCATTGACTATGGTCCTGGGAAGGCGGCTTGTCGACCTTCACCACACGATGGCCCCTGCAAATCAGCAAAAATACTAGGAGTGTCGCGAATGTCGGAACCATTGCCTGCCACATCGCCGAGACTCATGGAGCCAACCTTGTGGATGCTCTAGGGGTTGTACTTTGAGTAAGCAAGGACCGCAAGGCTGATTAGGGGTCCTAGTGAGGGTTCCTCCCCCTCGTAGCAAAGCCGCCCCAAATCGCACCAAACAACAACATCAGATCTCACAACGTTGCAACTATGGGCCCTACCACAACAGGTCTCAAAACAAGAGCGAGGTGACAGCTCAGCATATAACAACAACACCCCTACTCGACTCGGCAGCAAGAATATGTTGGTGCCTTGTTACCGTTGCTTCATCCCCAGCCCTGGATGTTGCCGCTACCGACATACCAAGACATGGAGTGAGCTAGGTTCTCATCGTGGAACTCAAATATACTGATGAAGAAGACACTTGCAACCGAGGGCGCCTCACCACGAACAATGACACAAAGACAAAAAAGGCCTAAGTGTTCGAAAATAGTTAATTGTTCCAATACAAAATCATGTATTATCATTTTATTAGTTTTCTAATATGATGTAATTATCTTAAAATTATAAAATGTTAAAAAAATAAATCCCACAAGTATTAGAAAAACTACAAAATAAATCATACAAATACAAAAATAAATCATGTAATTATATTAGTTAAATGCTTGTTTTATACTTAAATTATAGATTTGAAAATTCAGTATATGACATTCCTATTATTATTAATATTATTATATTAATATATATTATTATTATTCAGTTCATCAGCTTAGCAATGTGCGTGCTGATCGATGAGAAGCATGGTCATTGGACCGGACGTGATGGAAGGAAGATTTATCAATGCCGGCCAATCAAATATGCAGACGGACGGATGCACCACACCATCACCATGGATATGTCACGATCGAAAAAATGATCTTGGCCAACAAAAATTTATCCCGCGCGCGGCGGCTGCACTTTGCGTCCGTCTCTGCCACTGCCCGTACGTTCCGATTATCCCACTCCCGCGTTCAGTTGCCGCCAGCCCATCCCAAAACCGCGAAAATTTCCAGAGCGCGCGCCCTCCTCCCGCGAAAAATCAACTAGGCCGCTAATTACTTTCCCTCTCCCTAATACACGGTTAATACTCCAATCTACATCACGGTAAAACAGGAGCCGCCGCCCTCTATCTTAGCGGTTCTCCATCGCATCTTCTCCACTCTGAGGCGCGATGGAGAAGTCCACACGCCGCACCGTCGTCGTCTACTACCTGTAGGTCGCCGCCTCCGCGGAGGCCGTGTACGAGGAGGTCGCCGTCGCCGTCGCCGCCTCCTCCGCGGAGGTCGTCTACCAGCAGGTCGCCGTCACCGCCGCCGCCCGCGGAGGCCGCCTATCGGGAGGTCGCCGCCGCCGCCGCCTCCGCGGAGGCTGTCTACCAGGCTCTGTTTTTTAAATAGCGGGCTAAGCCACTTAGCGGCAGCCTCTCCAAAAGCTAAGAAAGGCTATAGCGCTAATAGCGGGCTAAGCCATTTAGCGGCTGAGCAAAAACTATGACAAAAATCATGTAATTTTACACATAATAAAGATGAAAACATTATGAAAAGGACATATATGATGCATCAAAGTCTTGCTAACACATTACACACGGGATTTGGCAGGGTACCGGGTGAGGATGGCTAGGGTTGCTGGGCGATTTGGGCCTGGCATTTAATTGGGCCCATCGGCCGACGGAAATGACAGTCCAACTACAAATAGCGGGCTAAACGACCTATGATTTAGCGAAATTAGCGCGCTATTAGCAGCTAATAGCGGCAAATAGCGTTTAGCGCTAAAATCATCATAGCTTAGCGTTTCTCCTCCAGAAAGGCTAAATAGCGCTATAGCGTCCGCTATAGCGGGCTATTTAAAACAGGGCTACCAGGAGGTCAGGGTCTCCTTCGTCCAAGAGGTTGCTGTCTCCTCCCTGAGATCGCCATCTCCTCCATCCAGCAGGAGGTTCCACGCAGTCCAGCCCTGAAGGTGTCATAGACACCTTATCGTCGACAAGATGGACCCGAGAAGCAAAAGGATGACCAACCCAGGTACCTGTTGATATGCAGTTTATGTGATGGTATTGTTTTTGCCGTGGGCATTGTTTCCCTTCTCATGTAAACTGCATGCCAGTAGAACGGCCATGGCAATGCCCGTGCGTCTCCAATAATCCACATGCAATGCACCAGTTAGTTGTCAGCAATGATTCTGAATTTCTAATGCTTGGATCACTGATCAGATCTCTGCGCTCATATGCATCGCTGCTGCTACCACTTGTGCCCCTGTCATAAGGTGCAGAGCGTTCAAATTGCTTATGTTGTTTAAAACTGAACATTTCAGGCTTCAAAGAACTGAACCAAAGTAGTCATCTCGGCTGCAGCATTTATGCTCTTTCTTAGAGGGTTAACAACTATAGAATCGCACAATCTGTAGAGGTCCCCTATATTTTAACCGACACAGTGTTCTAAAAATAATTGGTTGCAAATATGTTGACCTAGTAACTTATCATATTTAAAGCATACAGGTTTACTGAAATTGAATATTTAGGAGCTTCTCAGTCTATTTAAGAATATTTGTAGTTTTAAGCTTTCGATTATAATTGGTTTGTATGCTTGTGTTTCCTGGGAAGAGATAGGACAAGTGCACACATGATATTATAACACTACTCTTTTTATTGAAAGAACAATTTAGATATTGGGTGGGGCCTGCACTCTGAAATCTGCAATTGTAACAGGAGTTTGGTCATTCTTTTCAAGAATATTGCTGCCACTGAAAACATTGACACATGAATAATTTTCTTATTAATAATGCATCCTCACCGTGTAGTTATGTTTTTCCATAAGTAATTCCTATCTATATACTTGCCTACTATGGTTTGGGTTTCCTGTCCCAGGCATACATTTTTTCCTCTCAGTTTTTGGGTGCTCTCTGTTTCAGCAGAGTAGTTTCTGTAATTCTGTTATTTCGAAGTACTTAATTTCTAAATCATGCTTTGATGTCTGAATATGAAATCTAGAGAATTTTATAAGCTTTCCAGAGTGTCCTCTTGCAAGTCATTTGACCTTGTACATCTCTAGATATGATTTATTTTCCGTACAACTGTTGCATGCCTAGATTTCTAGGAGCTTGCTGGAAAGCATGTTGCTTAATGTTAGATGCTTTATTTAGTTAAGTCATGTTCCTTAAAGCGATTTGAATAGAGCTGGACCACTCAGTAAACGAGTGTCCAGTGATGTATGTTCTCATAACATGTTTTATTCATTTATCTCCAATGTCATACATATCTCGAAATGCTAGCGTTCAATTGTCGATCGCTTTTTTACCTCTCAACATGCTTTGCTAGGAATCATATTTTTTAGAAAGTAATCAGTACATGAATCTAACTGATACATGATACAGGTTGATTTCAAATTATCCATTTTACCCAATTCTTATTAAACTGGAACTGTTGTTGCTACTTGCTGAAGTTGAAAACACTAATTGTGTTCTTAAATTCAGGAAAGCGCCTTCTCCAAAGTTGTAGGGAGAATTGAGTTGGAAGGTTCTGTGATTTCAAAAGAACAAGAAAGGCACATTCTTCATGAAACCTACAAGGAAACCACTGGATGCGAGGAGCAGGAAAGGTCCTGGACATGAATACTTGGCAAAGTATCCGCCCCGAAGCCAACTTATGAATGAATGAATGAATTGAAGAGCAAGCTCGTGCATCTACATTAGTAGCAGCAGCCCAACAGAAAATAGTGAGATGCGAGCAGAGGTAGAGAGGTTAAAAGAATAGCATGCCGTTCAAGCCGCTGAGAGGGAGAGCGACAAGGACGTTCAAGCTGCTGAAAAGGAGAGCCACAAGGAAAAAATTCGGCAGCTGCAACATCAATTAGAGAGTACAAGTAGCAAGATTACAGAGGAGATTAGAGAAGAACTAAGGCAAGAGTTCTTTTCACTAATGAAACAACACAATCAAGCACCGCCTTTGGTAATAATAGTACTTCTTAATTCTTACCAACATCATTTGATTTTAGTAAAGATTCATTGCTAATGTTTCTCCTTATAACTCCAATGCAAGAATCCTGCACCAACCACAACAACCTCTCAACCTACAGAAACAACCACTCATCCTTTAGAATTCACAGATAATGCTACTGGTATTGAAAATAGGGTTAGTGGAAATGAAGGTGCAAATTTAGCGCAGGTATTTTTTTTGAAGAATGCAAACTGCAATGTAATGGATACCTACATTTATTCTGGCATAATATGTGAATCCTTTTTTTTTTTAAATATGCAGGCTGGTACAAAATGTGCCTTGTGCACACATAATGAACCTGTTGTTGTCCCCACTCCCATCCAAGGATCAGAACATGTGCAAAGGTAATATACTCAAAATTATCACCTGTAGTTGAACAAATTCTTAGAATTGCTAAGTGGTGATTACTCCTTCAAATCTTTTGTTTTTATAGACTGCAGCAGACGGTGTATTGCTGAGCAAAATGAAGAGTATCCAACATAGTCGCCTCACTCGTAGCGCCAACAGATCACTTTTCACAAATGATAAAGATAGTACTGACACGGTGACATTTATTACATCATAGGCACTAAGGAATACTTTGTTGCAACAAAAAGCGACAATGCAAAAAAGAAAGGAGGAAAGGTATGAGCAATCGGGTGTCATTCTAAGTTGTTGTCCACATTATTAACATGAACTTTGTTCACTTAACATGAGCAATCGGGAGTTCATGCCTTGTGTGTTTATAGTTCATTTCATTATCCATTCTATTTGTTAAACCCAAAAATGTTGTTGTCTATGTTTGATTCCAACTGTGTGTGATCAACTATATATATTACTAACGCAAGTCATTTTGACTTTTTCGGGAAGATCAACCTTGAGTTAGTCTTGGCAAAGCTGAAATGAATCAAATATTGTGCAACGAGAAAGATGTCATGTTGTTCTGTGCTAAGAGACATGTATTTCTATTTATGGTTGCCTATTTGTAGCATAAGTTAGTGGATTGGAATGCAGTTCAACTTTGCAATTACCTATTTGGAAATAGGAAGACATTTGACTTTCTTACATTGTATAAACGATTGAATGCTTAGGATCCAAGTTATTAATATGATTGCCTTTTTGTCCCATTGAATTTTGTAACTTTATGAATTTATGTGCAATGAATTTGATGCAATAATTGGTTGTCGTTCAAATCTCTTGTCGGTGCAATAGTTTGTATTGCATCCAAGCTCATGTCGATGTGATAGTTCGAATTGCATCAAACCTAATGTCGATGCAATACTCTAATCGCATCAAACATAGTGTCGATGCAATAGCTTGAATTGCATCAAACATAGCGTCGATGCAATAGAACCTCTTGCATCAGATCAAAATGGTGATGCATAAGATTATATAGCATCAAACCTAATATTGATGCAACATAGTCTCTTGCATCGAGCGATAGCCGTTGCAATAGATGTATTGCATCAACATGATTTCGAAGCAATAAGCTATTGCATCTCTCAATTTTGATGCAAGAGACAATGGATGGGCGATGCAATAGTTGCTTCTCACATCAACCACAAGTACCCGATGCGAAAGGCTATTGCATCAAGAGCACTTGCATCGGCTCGCATCAAACACAGAAATGATGCGACACCAAGCTATCACATCAATTTAGGCCCTATTACATCAACAAAATGCCGATGTAAGAGGGTAAAAAATTAGTAGTGGTGGAGCCAACTTATAAGCCTTTGCCATCCAGCCATATCACCTTCGGGTTAACCCTTTTACACGAAGCGAGGACGAAAGTGTAAGCAAGGTGCTATGTGTACGCGTGCGCGCCCCTCGGAAGGGCTGTGCGGTGCGGCTTTGGAGGGCGGGGTGTTACAAGTGGTATCAGAGCCGACCTTCGCGGCCACGGGCGCGTGCGGGCCAGAGGCGCGGACATGGAGGTTCATTGCGCGTGTAGGCTCTGCGGAGTGCACGGCATGGCACATGTGCCGGCCCTGGGCGCACGGTCGCGTGTGCCAAGAGGGGAGGTCCTGGTTAAGTTGGCGCTCGACGAGGACGTCGAGTCCTTTGAGGGGGGGTGTATGTAACACCCAGCCCAATAAGGATGTGGCCCAGTAGGGGCCTATGAGTGCAGAGTGCACATGTTTAGTACCACCTTGCTAGTTGAGCAAGGGTGGAGCCAACTTATAAGCCTTTGCCATCCAGCCATATCACCTTCGGGTTAACCCTTTTACACGAAGCGAGGACGAAAGTGTAAGCAAGGTGCTATGTGTACGCGTGCGCGCCCCTCGGAAGGGCTGTGCGGTGCGGATTTGGAGGGCGGGGTGTTACAATACGTGATACTCATTATCTTATCAAGGGGGGGAAATATTACAGTTTTTTCTCCATAAATCATGATTCATTAATACTATATATTGTTTATTAAATTGATTTAATCATGTACACAGCCAAATTGTCTAAAACTTGCCATAGCCATGAGCCAAATACTGAGATACATGCAAATCCATATCAACCGAAGCCTATCCGAATTAGCAATCAACAAAATAGATTACGTCAGTAGGAGGGGATTGGGTGGTGGGATAGGGATCACTAAATCCCCCTCTGGATTGATTATCCTGTAGATTGTATTGTGTAACCCCAACTTGTCAAACGAAGCCTAAAGGGAGATGGTACACACGATAATAGTTTACCTTGAATGATAAGCTGCTGGATGGATATTTCACCCGGTCCGGCATTCTTGAGGCTTGATTTCTTCAGTTAGTTCCTTTTTCAGATTGGTATCGCAAAGCCTCTCTAGTCGTGCTACTATCTTCCACTGCAGATTGCTCGCATAAACCATCATCACCGGGCGTGTTATCTGATGGTTCTTGTATCTTCTACTTTTTTGTGCCCTCTCCATTCTGCAGTTCTGTCAGTGTAACAGATTCAAGCTTCTCTTTCGCTTACTTTTCTATGGTCTGTCAGTGTAACAAATTCATCTTTCTTCCTACACGGACTGTTGTCTTTTGCTGATTGCTGTCTTCAGTCAGCTTCGTATCCTGATGAACGATCTTCTCATCAGCTACTTGGTTTACACTGACTCTTCTGTCTGTACCTTCCTGTTTGCTTAACATCTGCCCCATGGTCTGCCTTGTTTGCTTGTCAACTGTGAGATGTGAAAGCCTAGTTGACAGTACAGGTTCTTCAGACTTTGTGAGGATAATATTCCACTCTCTTGTCTGAAAATTCTTCATCTGCCCTCTGGATGGCATCCTTTCTGAAGCTATAATTCATATCGGTAATGTGCTTGCCATCACATTTGCCGCTGTCGATTTTCTTGGCACCGCTTCAGGTTTCACAAACCTCTCCGTCCCCTTGCGCTTTGCAACCGTCTTGGCTGATGGAAGATTTTCCAGCCCCATAAACTTGGCTATCAGACTGGGCATCCTCACCTTTGAGCCATTCCTGTCGCCACTTGTACCATTGCTCTTGCAATTGTTTGCAGCGCTGGCGAACTGTGAGGGTCTATAACTCTGAGGCATGCCACGAGGAACGATCTGCATGAACGCATCTGACGGGCTCTTTGCATCGTCGGCCTCTTCTGAATCACCGTTGACGATCTCTACCAGCTTGCAGAGGTAGAGGTCGTGGAGCGCGGCGCAACAGAGCTCTTCCAGCTCTCCTTGCCCTCCAGCAGCAGCACCTTGCCGCCGTTCCCCGAGTTGCCCATTTCCATGTAGTCCGAGGTGTCCTGGAGCATCATGAGCATGCTGAGCGACTCGCCGACTCCTCGAGGTCCATGGCGCCTCTGAGAAGCTGCTTTCCGATCTCAACCGAGCCCCTCCTAACGCCGGCACCACCACCAGAGGAGTAGGCCACGAGAATGTCGTTGAGCTTCGGATGCTAATCGCCACCTTGCCGATGTGCGCGCCCGGGAGCCATGAGGTGGTGCGCCTCTAACGCTGTCCCCGTCCTGTCCGGCTCGCCCGAAGAACATGGAGCCGCCGCCGCCCTGGCGCGCCACGAGATGCACGCTCTGGATCTTGCCGCTGTTGCTGAGCGTGAGGGGCGCCGCGGCGCCGCCATCTCGCTTGCCTCCGCCCCGCGGCCCTCGTCGCCGCCGTCGTCGGCATGGACGCCACTCGTGCCGGCAGCCTTGCGGTCGGGGCCCGCTGCCGACCGGGTGGTGGTGGACGGGCGCGGCGTCGGGGGTAGGCATTGACGAGGATCTCGTCGAAGATCTTGTAGAGTCCCAGGACATAGGTCACCGAACGGTTCACCATGGCACCCTCCTCGTTGACCAGAGCACCTGGGTGTGCTTCTCCACCGAGCTGATCTGGTACATCTCCTCAATGGTCTTGCCCCCGCAGCCGCCGCCGGCGTTGTGGCCAGAGCTGGAGTGGAGGGAGCCCGCCATGGCGGCGACACGGCGTTGCGAGCTGAGTTGGGGATTGGGGATCTGGGGATTCAAAGGAATGGGGATGGGGGACGGGAGTTTATCGAAGGCCAAGGGAGGAGGCGGGCGGCCGGCGACGCATCACATTGCGGCGGGTGGGGAAGCCGAACCGAGGCGGCGGAGGAAGACGCGCATATACGTGAGGATGCCAGGGCGACGGAATTGGTGGGCAACGGAAGAGGACGCGGGGGGAAACTGTACCTAAGATGCTATATTTCAGTTACTACTCACGAGAGCCAATCAGGAGGCTGAGAACTCCCAAATCAAACCCCTAGTGGGGGATAGTCTTATAGGTGTTTTAGATGAGGAACGTTTTCCTTTAATAGTCTAGATTCCTTTAAGATTCCTTTAAGACAAGCAAAACAGACCATTTCGAGACCCTTTCAGAATTAGGTAACACTCTGTATTTAGCTGCACCATTTCGAGCGTTTTCCTTTAATAGTCTAGATTCCTTTAAGACAAGGAAAACGCCCATAGTCTAGATTCCTTTAATATCCGAGGGCCTTTTGGTCTTTACACGACCTCAAGGGTAACACTCTGTATTTAGCTGCACCATTTCGAGGGCTACAAAAGCACATTTGCTTCCTCGTGCAAACTGGAAGCACTCAAGAAAACTATTATGCAGACACTACGCGTATCGAATGGACTAGTCTGAATACAGAAAGGGAGATAAATATGACGGGCTGGCAAAAGGAATTCAATGGTGACCATTGAAGAGATGTCTGATACTTGGGATAGAAATGGGATACATCAGCAGTTAAAGTAGCTCATCAAGAAAGCGACAGACAGACTTGAGTAGTGACTAATATGCGGATGTTAGCTCTGCTGGAATTTTGAGACAGATTTGGGTAGTGACTATTCTGGTATTTTTCAGCCATTAATTTGGTTCTTTGTGGTCGAGGCAAATCTGTTTCATCCTCATGGCCCTGCAGATTTTACAGTAGCATGCACCTGTGGCTGCAAACAGCTAAGAAAAAAATCGCAACCCAATTATGTTGAATAAACTTAGCCAACTTGTAGTTGTGGACGTGTTACTCTGACATAAACAGATGACATATTGCGGTGGCAGAAAATATCTAATAATCTGGTTATTTGTCCAGGTTAAACTTATCTTAAAACAATTTCTCTTTAGGGAGGCAAAAATATACATATTACTTTGGATTAAACTTATTTTAGATACAATTTTTCTTTTATTTTTGGATAATGGAAAGAATTATCTGGCTTTATTATTGTCCAACATGAGGACCGCAATTTTTAAACTTGGGATAGAAATGGGATGCATCAGCAGTTAAATTAGCTCATCTGCGAAGCGATAGACAGACTTGGGCAGTGACTAATATGCGGATATTAGCTCTGCTGGAATTTTGAGGCTGGGAATTCGGGTTCTGTCGTCAAGCAAAGCGACATAGACTTGGGAAGACCTAAGATTATGGCTTCTGCCAGAGGACATAGAGTTATCCAAGTAGCACTGTGCATCTTCCTTTCCTCTTTCCCTCGCAACTGTACTGTGTGACAGCATGATCTTCGGAGCTGTTCTGTAAGATCTATTGATGCTTCCTAGAAACACGTTTGCATTTTCTGTGCAATTACTCAGCGCACACAATGAAAGAACTTCAGCAGTTGAGGATTGAGGTAAGTAATTAGTATGAGTAAAGTGCATCCGGGGTGCAAACAACCAGGCTATTAGCTGCATATTAGCCAAAAAGACACGTCAACTGCTTAATTTGGTAGAAAAACTCGAAAACAGGTGTGCCTTTCGGCCGTCAAGCTGCCGAAAGAACCAAATTAAAGGCTGAAAAATACCAGAAGCTTGAAAACAACCATGCTCTGTTCAGTTTGCTTTGCATGTCAGCAATTTTCTTGTAGTTAAGAAATTCTCTGTTCACACTTTCCTAGTTTCTGGTATTTTTCAGCCTTTAATTTGGTTCATCCTCATCGCCCTGCAGATTTTTACAGTAGCATGCACCTGTGGCTACAAACAGCTAAGAAAAGGATCAGAAACCAATTAGGTTGATTAAACTTAGCCAACTTGTAGCTGTGGACGTGTTATACTCTGACATAAACAGATTACATATTCCGGTAGCAGAAAAATATATCCTTTTCTTTTATTTGTGATGTTGTACTACAAATATCTAATAATCTGGTTATTTGTCTAGGTTAAACTTATCTTAATACAATTTCTCTTTATGGAGGAAAAAATGTACATATTACTTTGGATTAAACTTATTTTTAAATACAATTTTTCTTTTATTTTTTGATAATGGAAAGAATTATCTGGCTCCATTATTGTCCAACATGAGGACCGCAATTTTTAAATATCAAGCAAGTAGTTATTCAGTAGAGTGGGGTGCCATTCTATTTATAGCCTACGTAAGGCAGACGGCCGGCCGGCCGGTATGGCAAAACAACCATAGTTGTTGGAATATTCAAGGGCCTTAATTTGGACTAGACTACACCATGCTTTCGACTGAACAATCATATTCTTGGAATATTCAAGGGCCTTAATTTGGCCTATACGCGTTCTCTAGGTTAACACTCTATATATAGCTTCCCCGGTGCAAAGCGGGAACACACATGAAAAACTATAATTCACAGACAACAGTGTGAAGCCAATTTCCTCCAACGCTAGGAATTCAACGCTGACCACTGAAAGAGATGTCCAATAATCAGGTTGGGACTGGGATGCAGCAGTAGTTAAAGATCGAGCTCTTCAACCACTCTTGGTGCTAGCAACGTGGGCATAATGGCAATTTCTAGCTGACTGCTTATCCAGAGAAGCAACCCCAACAGAATGCCTGGTAGAGATATGTAGCACTGTGCATCTTCCATTTCCTTTTTAGCTGGCAAAAACTGTACTACTTGACGGCATGATCTATTGATCTGTTCCATATCTTGTTTCCCCTGCAATTACTCCACGTACAGATCAAGTTCTCCTTGTTCGAAAATGAGAAAACTTGCTTGGTTCAAAAAAATGAGAAAACTTAGCGAGCAATCCACTTGACGGCGTGATCTATTTCTGCACACAACGATTGAGATCAATAATTAATATGAGTAAATTGCATCCGTGGTAGTAACAACGAGGCTAGTAGCTGCAAATTAATTACCCCAAACATGTAATTTTTTTAATTAGGTTAAGGATCTAGGAAACTGGTGCCTGTTCGGTCATCGTGCTGCGAAGGGCCGTCTGTGGTACTGCTATCATATTTATCTGTTTTGGCCTTCGCTCGGCTTTCACCTCATTTCAGCTTTCCTTTCACGTCGGCACACTTGGTGACTCCAGCATGGATTCTACACGACCTCCTTTTTTCCATCCATGTGAGTATGCAACAATCTCGCACGATTTGTTCCAACAAATATAGCGCCCATACATCTACCCAAATCCCGATGGTGGTGTGATCTGAAATGATCAGTTGCTTCCTAGTTGAATTAAAATTTAGTTTTCGTTGATACATTACCTAAATTTAGTTCTGAGATCTAAGAAAAACTAGGAAGGGCTACAAATTTATGCAGGATAACTGATATCCATCTGTATATGATCTGGTTTCATCCGTATGGATGTCCTTCAAGTATTGTGGGTACAACATACCTACTCGGACGTCCTGTTAGTTTTGTAAAACTTGCTCTGTACAGAAATCTTGATGCATTAGCAGATATATAAACTGATGTCTCTTCTCTCTGTGGCTCATGCCAGCCCTCTTCCCCAAGGCGCTATAGTTTCCCTCCCGCTATAGTTTTCTATATCTCTACGATCCCGCTCCCTTCTTTCCACGCGAGATCCTGTCGTGAATAGAAGTTACTCCCGCGCGGGAAGAGGGCGCCATCGTGAGAAGGACACTCGGAATTTAGGGCACCGCCGCCGTCAGGATTAGGTACTCACAAGGTTTTAAATAGCTGGCTATAGCTGGATCAATAGCCGACTATAGCTGCTAGGAAGGGCAGGCGCTATGGTATTTAGCCGGATATAGCACGCTATAGCCCGCCCATAATGGTAGCCCTGCCGCTAAACGCCTGAGCCGCCGATTCAAAACTTTGCTCACAATGGCTTCTTGCGAAGCTGCGTGTTAGGGTTACGCTAGGGTTTGGCTAGGGTTCAGGGCGCCACCGCCGGTCTTCTTGCGATCAGATAGGGTTCATCAGTTCTTGTCATCATTCTAATTTCTTGCGAGCAACTATGGATCCATCATACAAGTTCATCGTAGTTGTGTGTATGCATGACCATAGCCAAGTCGCATCTTACAGTTCACATATGCACAGCTTGAGTCCTGCTGATATCAGATGGCCGCAAATTCCTGTTGTTTCATCAATACCATTGTCCAAGTAATGTTTAGTTCTCTATTAAATTCTTGGCCATATATTTATTGCATCTGGTGATATATGATGGGCTCACACAGAAATTCACTAGTACTAATCACTGAAGAGATGTCTAATAACAAGGATGGGAATGGGCCGATGCATCAGCAGTAAAAGATTGAGTTGTTTGCCTACAACTTGTGCTTGCGCTAACCAATGTGTGTGTAAGCACAAGCAGTGTAGCTTGATGAATTTCGAGGATGGAAATTTGGTTCAGTTATCCAGTGAAGAAACGCAGAAGAGCTGGGTCATGTAGAACTGTACATCTTCCAGTTCCTCTTCCCCTAGCATTTCTAAAATGCTTAATTTGGTTAAGAATCTAGGAAACCGGTGTGTGTTCGCTTATCTCGGCTTACATCTCTGTTCAGCATGGCTTGCACATGGGCACAGCTGGTGGATTCCAGCATGTGTGAACGATCTCCTTTTCGCAACCCTAGGTAATTAACATTTGTACCGCCGCTTTTGCAGGCCAAAATCCCCACCTTATAAGGGGTTTGTCACGGACGAATGCCCCGGCTCGTTCGAGTTTGGAAAGTTCATGATCCCAAAGGCCCAGCTCATCGATGCCGAGGACTGGGAGACTCGGAAGTTCCATGCATGGTACATGGAGTGCGCAAAGCGTGGATTGTATAGCTTCAGTGTCCTTCTTCCTAAGGAGTGCTTCCACTACCACACCGAGCTCCAGTTCTCGATTACATTCGATGACATGTCGAGACTACTTCGTCGACAGGACATTGACGTCGCCCAAGTCACCTTGTTTACGATGTAAGCGCAATTTTACTTGCACATGTCCCTTGCATCCGTATATAGATTCTTTCTTTCAAAGGTACCTATGCCACAGCCACATGTCCTTGTAGGTTGTGCGCCGATGCAGCCCAGAAGTTAAACACTGGTGTTCTTTACCTCTCTCCATGGCACATCTGTGAGAGACAGATCGTCGGTTATAAGCTAAGAGCGGACCATCCCGACCTGGTCAACTTGACGGACGAGGAAAGACAGAAGATCTGGGATAAGAATGAAAGAGCTAAGAAGTTGGAGGTAGCAGAGTACGTCATATCAGTGATGAAAAAGGTCAAGGAAAATGGGCCTCGATGTATTCTGGCGCCTTACCAATATGGAATAGGGATGGTAGGACATTGGATCTATTTTTTATGATCTTTCCTCGGGGACGGAGGGCCGTTATCTTTGACTCACTACGAGGCACGAACCCGCACGGCTACCGTCACTTCAAAAAAATCTTGAGATTGTAAGTGATCGATGAACTCCTTATGCAATTATATACTAGAGTCGAATATCATATATCGTTGACAATATAGTGCATTTCGTGCAGCGCTTACAAGAAATACTTGAAGGATCCGAACTGCTGGGATCGTCGATCCCGAAGGGTAAGGAGCGCAATGGAGATAAACTCAAAATCAAGTTTAAATTACCCGTGACGTAAATGAAACATAGTTTTTCTTAGTACGACTACCTAGCTATAGCTTCGATATTACTAATAACACTGGTTTATTGTGTGCAGTGCCTCAAACAACCATACAGATCAAACTTGTGTGGATTCTTCGTCTGTGAGTACCTCCGGGCCTGTAAAAGGTACAAATCCAGCTACCGACAGCTCAAGGACGCAAGAAACAAGTTCACAGGGCTGATACAAAATGCAAGTGACGAGATGCGGTTCAGGCGCACAGTAGCAGACATCTGCAAGTTCGTTCTAGACATGGTAGTTCACGAAGAACAGCCCTACTTCAATCGGGACAGTGAGCTGGGGCTGTCTTTAGAGTTTGGGCCGCTAAGGAGATGGGAAGAGCTAGGTCTTAGGGACTATCTTCATCCAGTCAACATATAGCTCACAATGTTTGTATGGATATGTTGTAATTGAAACTAGTACATGTTGGATATGAACTAATGGATCGATCGATCGATCGGTGAAACTTGTATATATGAATCGATGTATATATATGTATATATGATGTATATTAGAGTACATGTCTGTCTTATATATATATGTGTGTATGGATTGATACATGTGTATATATATGTATACATATATATATATATATATATATATATATATATATATATATATATATATATATATATATATATGGTATTTTTTTTTTAAAAAAAAAATTGAAGCCGTGGCGGGTAACATAACTTCGCCCGCCACGCAAAAGAAATCTGGCGGGCGGCGGCGCACGCGAAAGGATTCTTTATCCGTGACCATTGGCGCCACGTTAATTCCCCGGTGCCACGAGGCACCAGGGCCTTTTACCATTGAACAAACTTAATTTCACCATGTGTTTCAATAAAATTGTGGTTACTTCATTAGTGCACCAGGGTTCATTTGATTGTGGGCCATTATCCGTGACCTTTCGTTAGTGACGGGCAGCCGTGCCCGCCACTAACAGGGTTTTTGCCCGCCACAAAAAAGAATTTGGGTACTAGTGGATATCAACTTGCCGATAAACCACCAGTTAGACATGCCAAATTTGCAATTTTTGTGATACTTCATGAATTCTCGTTCACACTTTCCCCTGACTTGTGCATGGTCCTATGTGCATTCAAAGGATAGATATGCTACTATAGCTATGCATTTCCAAGCTTCATGGTATTTCGGTTGCTTTAATTTGGTCCTTTGTGGTCAAGGCAAATCTCTTTCATACTCATCGCCTTGCAGAGATTTTTACAGCTCTATGCACCTGTGGCTACAAACAGCAAACAAAATTGTACTGTAGCCACAGCTAAGAAAAAATCACCAACCAATTAGGTTGAATAAACTTGGACAACTTATAGCTGTGGACGTGTTACTCTGACATAAACAAATTTCATATTCTGGTGGCAGAAAAAAAACATCTTTTTCTTTTTATATGTGATGGTGAATTAGAAATATCTCATAATCTGATTACATGTATCTTGTAGTAGCAACGAAACGGCTGTCAAGATTAAACTTATTTTAAATACAGTTTTTCTAATCAAACTTATTTTAAATACAGTTTTTCTTTTATATCAGGATAATGGAAGAAATATCTGGCTCCATTGTCCAACAAGAGGACTGCATGTTTTAAATATCAAACAAGCAAGCACTACCAGAATCTTGAATTGCCTTGAGGGGCGAAAACCGCCAAGGAAATGATCCTTGACCACAAACCGTCAAGCAAACGCACTCAAGAATAGAGGGTAAGGGAAATTAGTTTTCTTGGCGGTTTTGGCAGTCAAGAATGATTTCCTTGGAGGCCGACCGCCAAGGAAACTGCGACCTGACTTAATTTGCCAAATGGTCAAGGAAATGTTGCAACCGCCAAGAAAAGTAATTTTCTTGAGGGTCAATTGCCGCCAAGGAAAGTTGTTTTCTTGAGGGCCATTAACCGCCAAGTTAATTTTTGTTTCCTTGAGGGCCGGCCCCCAAGGAAATCTATATTGTCAATAAAAAAAATAATTGCTATAATCAATATATTCTAGTATGCAATCACTATACTCAATTGACACATTATGACATGCGTGTAGACATTTTGTTATTGAAACCAGTCATTATATTGGCATTAACATTCATAAGAATATTACAAGTGCATTTATCATTCATGCTTACATTCAGTCCACACATTATAACACACAATTCACTAATAATTCAGTCCAAGGCAATTCAGGATTCTGGTAGTGAAGTAGTTATTCAGTAGAGTGGGGACAACAATGCCATTCTCTATTTATAGCCAAGGTAGGCAGCCGGTAAGAGGCAAAACAGCCACAGTCTAGACTACATCATGCTTTCAATTTGACTCAACAATCATATTCTTGGAATATTCGAGGGCCTTAATTTGGCCTATACACAGCCTCAGCGCTAAGGGTAACACTCTCTATATAACTGCGCCATTTCATGGACTGCGAAACCACATTTGCTTCTTGGCGCAAAGCGGAAACACACATGGAAAACTATAATTCACAGACAACACCTCTGAAACAAAAAAGAGGGCAATGAGAGTATGTAGGACTGACGCTAGGAATTCGTAGATGTCCAATAATAGGGTTGGGAATGGGATGCATCAGCAGTTAAAGATCGAGCTGTTCTCGAACACTGTGCTAGCAGTTTGGCTGTGCTGCAATTTCAAGGCTGGCAGCCTATCCAGCCAAGCAGAATACCTGGAGTAATGGCCTCATCTAGAGCTGGTAGAGATATTCATATGTAGCACTGTGCATCTTCCATTCCCTCTTTGTATAGCAATTACTCCACACCCACGGGTCTTAGAGCATGACAGGGAGCTCCCTGGGGCCTGGGGCTCGGTTTTAGGCTTAGAGGAGTGACATGACAACGGTTTTTTTTTCATTCTTTTATGTTTTACAAAGAAAGCCATACTCAACCACTTTTGTTAATTTTGCCAGTTTTGTTTGTCCAAACGGCCCCAAGATACCTTTCTCACTCGTCTCACATAATATGTAATGTAGTCTGATCTTGCACATCGGCACAGCTAGCTGGTGGATTCCAGCATGTGCCCCGCATGGCCTCCTTTTCCATGTGAGTGTGCAAGAATCTCACATGATTTGTTCTAACCAAATAGTGCCCACATACATGAACCTCAATCTGAATTTTTAGACCCTACCACAGAGGACAGTTTTCGCTAATGCTTGTGATGACCGGCTGTTGCACGCCGGCGATTGCCTGATCCACAGACCATGGAGCCAGGATGATGTGAACATGGGTTTTCATGATTTGGACTCAAGTAATATGATTTGGCCTCAGTTTCTGTTTTCATGGAACGATGAAGCGAAAGACATGTTTTTTTATGTATAGTGAAAATCAAATCAGTTGGCAAACAATGGCTGAGCATAGTATACAACACGCAGAGTTTCAGCATCTCACTTTGCAGCTTTTATTTTACTATTTATGGATAAGCATGCCGCAGAGTTTGAGCATCTCACTTTGTAGCTTTTTTTTTACTATCTATGTATAAGCATGCCGTAGGACTATTTTGAGGGGAAACAATGAATATAGTAAAATAAAAGATGCTTTTGCATAGGGCTTGCATGTCTGCATGTTTCTATGTTCCAACTGATCATGGCCTCTCCGGTAACCTCTCTCTGTGAACATCCCAGAATTGCCACACACAGTTATGTTGCGATGTTGCCTGTATGGTACTATAACATTTTACTACCCAAGTCTATGAGCGTCCCAGAGTTTCCACATACAATTGTGTAGCATCTCATATCACAAGATCAATGCTACTGTTCATGTCTTGCTTTCGTATACAAAGTGTATCCCGTATTCTCTTCCCCCATAGTCCTTTAATAGGAAACATGCATGTGACACTTTGTCTATAGAGGTAAATGCACCCCAGGCCCCTGAACTTGCGCGGCTGTGTCAAATAGGTCCACGAACTTGAAAACCGGTCATCCAGCCCCTCGAACTTGCAAACCCGTTCACCCCAGGCCCAGTCTGGTTTTGCATGGCTGCATGGCACTGTTGCGGACGTGATTTGCTACAGCAACCCCGGATTTACTACAGTAACCGCGGTTTTGTTTTTTCCTTTTCTAATTTATTTCGGCTGAATCTTCGAAAAATCATAACTCTTCGATACGATATCGGATGAAGATGATTTTTATATAAAAATTATAGCCCTCGACGAGATCTATAACTTTTTAGTTTTGAATTTTTTAATTTGATGACGTTAAGGTGCTCAAAAAAATTATATAAAATTACAGCACTATAATAATCGCGTACTTCTGCTTGTCGCACTATAAAATTACAGCACCATAATAATGCGACAAGCAGAAGTACGTGATTATTATGGTGCTGTAATTTTATATAATTTTTTTGAGCACCTTAACGTCATCAAATGAAAAAATTCACAGGATATGCTACACGTTATATTCTGGTACCGGTTTCCAAATTGACACTTCGCCTGTGCACCAACACCGACGTGACACGCAACCACACAAAAGAAAACACTTAACGTGATGTATTTTCTATTTTATTATGGCTGTCAACATCAGACCACAGAAACTAGACCCATCAAATGAAAAAATTCAAATGATAATTTTTTTTGAGCACCTTAACGTCATCAAATGAAAAATTCAAAACTAAAAAGTTATAGATCTCGTCGAGGGCTATAATTTTTATATAAAAATCATCTTCATCCGATGTCGTATCGAAGAGTTATGATTTTTCAAGAGATTCAGACGAAATAAATTAGAAAAAGAAAAAAAAACAAAACCGCAGTTACTGTAGTAAATCTGGGGTTACTGTAGCAAATCACGTCCGCAACAGTGCCATGCAGCCATACAAAACCGGACTGGGCCTGGGGTGAACGGGTTTGCAAGTTCGAGGGGCTGGATGACCGGTTTTCAAGTTTGTGGACCTATTTGACACAGCCGCGCAAGTTCAGGGGCCTAGGGTGCATTTACCTCTTGTCTATATAGCAGTGTGCGTAATATGAATGCACCTGAAAAGTGGCTCCAGCTGGTTGGTGAACCAATATCAGGACAAATTAAAGCTACGCATTTCATTCTGAAAAAAAAGCATGGCTTCTGATCCTACATATATATAGCTGAGCCAACATCTAAAAACCTGAGAAAAGTAAACTGTAGAGAGGCCAGGATTCACAAAGATTAGACTGCAAATAGCGTGCCGTCTACATGGAGATTTCTTGGCATTGGCGACCCAAGGCAGGGGATTTAGCATTGGGAATGTGAAGCATCGGGAATTTGAACTGAACATAGGAATTCAACGGTGACAATAGAAGAGATGTCTAATACTTGTGATGGGAATGGGATGCATCAGCAGTTAAAGCTGCGACGCCAATGGCTACTGACAGACTCCTGAGCTCCTCGTTCCCGCAAGGTTGCCTCCTCCCATGCGTTGTGTGGGACACTCGTGTGTGGGGATGAGTAGAATGGAGGGTTAGGTTTGCTGTTGCTTGGCCCTTCGTTATTGGGCTGGAATTATGTGGTACTTCACGGTGTTCATGGCCCAACGACTAGGGCTCTGCTTAGCTACCCCTGCCAACAGTGACTAATATGTGCATGTTGGCTCTACTGGAATTTCAAGGCTGGGAAATTACTAGTGCACAGAGATCTCTTATTTGGAGAAAAGAAAACAATGAAATAACTTTAGCAGTTGACGATTAAGGTAAGCTGCCAAGGGCCTTGCTCTGTTCAGTTTGCTTTGCATGTTGGTGAACGCTTGATAAGCTCACCATGGAGCCTCATCATAAAAAACATGGAAGGATGATGTCAACATGGGATTTTCATGCCCTTTGTCTTAACCATCTGTTCTTGCCGCAAGTAATATGTTTTTTCCCTCTGTTTTCTATTTTCGTGGAAGGATGGTATCAACTAGGGATGTTTTTATGTAAAAAAAGGTTAAATCAATTGGGCATGCCCAGATAGGGTTTGGAATAGGGCTAAGGTATAGATGAGCATCGGGCTAGGACGGCCCGGCCCGGCCCGATGCCGGGCATGGCCTGGTGGTGGCCCATGAGCCACCGGGTCGTGCTGACCAGTCCTCCGTGCTAAGGGGTCAGCCCAGGCCCGACACGTGGGCTGATTTTCGTGCTGGGCCAACCAAGGTATTTTGCGCTGGTCGGTTGGTGGGCTCGTGGGCTTGTCGCTTGGCGGGCTATTTTTTCTATTTTTTGAGGAGATAGCTAATGGCTGGTGGCTTGGGCTGTTCTTTCTATTTTTATTTGATGGCTAGCTGTTTTTCTTTTTTCTGAGGAGATGACTTCGGGTCGGCCCAGGCATGGCCCACACCAGGCACCGGAGCGGCCCAGGCACGGTTGTTTCCGGGCCAGGCCAGGCTTGGGCCGGGCTGAAAAATCATGCTTGGTGCCGGCCCACCGTGCCCCGTACGTGCTTTATTTTTTCATATAAAAACGTGCCGGACTATGTGCATGGTTTAATCATATACAATTTTAACAATTTTTTTTAGATGTCAAATCGTATACGATATGCCATCCTTTTTATAGTCTAGGTAGTAAGTCAAGTAAGCAAAACGCCCATAGTCTAGATTACATCAGCTGAGCAACCTGTGCCAGCAATTTGATTTGTTAGGTCATCAAGGTGCAAACAGGAAGCACTCAAGAACAACTATAATTCAGGCACCACATGTATGGAATGGACTAGTCTAAAAACAGAGAAGGAGATGAGTACGATGGGATGACATAGGAATTCAATGGTGACCATTGATTGTAGAGATGTCTAATAGTTGGGATGGGAATGGGATGCATCAGCAGTTAAAGATGAAGCTGTTCTCCAACCCCCGGTGTTAGCTATTTCGCAGTGCTGCAACATCGACGCTTGGAATTCAACGCTGTCAGCCTGTCACTGCTGAGCAACCTATGCCAGCAATTTGATTTGTTCAGTCATCAAGCTGCCAAGGGCCAACATAGCTGTTTTCTCTGTCCCGGAGATCAAGTGTTCGCCAGTGTGCAAGGAGATTACTTGATCTCCTGATCATGGAGCCTCATAAAGAACATGGAAGGATGATGTCAACATGGGATTTTTATGCCATCAATCTTAACCATCAGTTCTTGCCGCAAGTAATATGCTTTTGCCTCTGTTTTCTATTTTCATGGAGGGATGATATCAACTTGGGATTTTTGTTTTATGTAGAAAAAAAAGCTAAACCAGTTGGATATGCCGAGCTAGGGTTCACAATAATAGGCCAAGGTCATGATTTGATAATGGATGCCAAGTTAATAATTTTACTGATACTTTAGAAATTCTCATTCACACTTTCCCTTGACTATGTGCATGTGGTCGGATGGTTGTATCCTAGCTTCTAGTATTTCTTAGGCTTTAATTTGGTTTTTTTTCATATTATTTTGATTCCACCTTGAGAAGAGGTGCTAGAATCCGCAGACAATTTAATGGTCACCAAAATACAAGTCCCTCATATAACTCTAGTATTGGGTGTGATACTAATCCACCAACTTTGTCTCATTTGGTAGTTAGAGAGTTGGGTGTCTGCTTCTGCAACATGACCCAACCTCCCTCTCTGAAAGCACTCACCAGCAGACCCCCACCAAGAAACAGGCCATTGGGAGGCGAAAAGGAAGGGCTTCAAAGGCCAACAGCAAGAGCAAATCTGATGGAGTTGTATCCTCATCTGGGCCCAAACATGGCACAAGCTAGCTGCATGGCTCTGCTACCTTTATCTTAGCTATCTAAGATATACTTATTTTGTAATAGTTTAAGTTTCCATATGGGTATACGAAACTGGAATTTATTAAGTTGGAATGTCCGTGGGATCAACTATGTAGAATAGTGGAACTCAATTAGAGACTGCATCTCAGACAGTAATAGCGATGTGATTTGTCAGCAAGAAACCAAAAGAGTCTCTTTTGATATTGCCTACATGAAGCAATTTTGGCCTTCTTCTTTTGATGATTTTGTTGCTTTGCCTGCCAATGATGCTTCTGGTGCCTCTCTCATTGCTTGGAAAACCTCTATTTTCCATGGCTCCCTTGTAAATCCAAATGATTATGCCACATCTGTTCTGTTTTTTTCTATACACAACAATGCCTCCTGGGTTCTCACCAATATATAAGCTCCATGCACTCCTCAGGGCAAAAGGAGTTTTGTATGCTAGTTCAAAAACATAAATATGCCTGGCAATGTTGATTGGCTTGTGTTAGGTGATTTCAATCTATATAGGAGCCCTGCTGACAAGAATAAACCTGGAGCCATGTTTCTGATATGCTAACCTTTAATGAAGTCATCAATGCTTTAGGTTTGGTGGAAATACCTCTTAAAGGCCAGTGTTTTACTTGGACCAATAAGCAGCATCCCCCTCTCCTTGAGAGACTAGATTGCTTTTTCACCTCCTCTAATTGGACTTTGTCTTTCCAAATACATATGCCACCTCTTTGGTCAGAGAGACATCAGACCATACCCCCTGTGCTATCACAATATCCACAGACATCCTTAAAGGTAACATCTTTATGTTTGAAAATTCTTGGCTTCATCATGATGTTTTTTTGAACCAAGTTCAGTATGGATGGTTTTATCCTTTCAACCACTCAGATGTTGCTAAGACCATTACTGCTAAATTCAATAATCTTAGAAGTATCCAAAACTCACTAGTAACGAAATGATTTTGCGAGCACTTGCAAAATCTTTTCCGTGGCGGGCACTTTTTGCCCATCACGGAAAATACCCCGCCACGCCCGTTTGTTTTTACGTGGCGGGCGTTTTTTTGCCCGCCACGGGAAAGATTTTTTGCGTGGCGGCCACCTTAACACGCACGCCACGCAAAATAAAATCTTTTGCGTGGCGGGCGTGTTAAGGTGCCCGCGACGCAAAAAAATCTTTCCCGTGGCGGGCATCTTAAAAGGCCCGTCACGGAAAACATCGGCCCAATTATAAGCCCAAACAGCCCAATATCACGCTCTCGATATATAAGGGAGTCGAAACCCTAGAACTGCAAGCAGTCGAGCGGTTCGGTTCCATCACTCCCCATCACGCCACCACTCTCTCCTCTGTCTTCTCCCGGCCCAATCCCGGCCCAATCCCAACCCCTCCCCAACCGGCGGCATGTCGGCGAGCCCAACCCACCCCCTCCCCTACCGGTGGCGGCGCGACCTCCGGCCTCGACATCCCGGCGCGGGCGGCGGCCTCCTCTCGAGATCCCGGCGGCGGCGCGACACACGCCCTTCCCTCCCGGCCCGGCGCGGCCTCCCTCGAGATCCTCACGGCGGCGCATCCCCCCTTCCCTCGAGATCCCGGCGGCGGCGCGGGGTGGGACGCCTCAAGATTCCCGGCGGCGGCGTGCCTCCCTCCCCTCGAGATCCAGGCGGCGCGCGATCCTCCTCCCATCGAGATCCCCGCGGCGGCGCGTGCTCCCCTCTCCTCGAGATCCTGGCGGCGGCGGCGCGAGGCGTGGCGCCTCGAGATCCCGGTGGCGGCGTGGCTCCCCTCCCCTCGAGATCCCGGCGGCGTCGCGTCCTCCTCCCCCTCGAGATCCCAGCGGCGGCGTCGTCCCCCTCCCTCGAGATCCCGGCGGCGGCACGAGGCGTGGCGCTTCAAGCTCCCGGGCGGCGGCGTGGCTCCCCCCCCTCGAGATCCCGGCGGCGCGGCTGCGCTCCCCCGTCTGCGGCGGCGGCGCACCCCGCCGGCGATGGGCTCGGTGGGTGGCGATGGGCTCGGCGGGCCTCGCGATGGGCTCGGCGGGCTTGGACAGTTTTTTTTTTTGTTTTATTTTATTTTTTTGAAATTATTATCGGTGACGGGCGCGTTCACCGGAGCGCAAAATTAGAAGTGCCCGCCACAAAAATTGATATGGGTACTAGTGGATGGAACAAAACCATCTCGCGATTAAAGACTAATATCAACATTGTAAAGTTGGTCATCATCTTCGTAAGTTTCTTGGAAGAATTTAGGGATTTAAGCTTGTTGGAATGGAATTTCAGAAGAATTCTTGAAAAAGCTCATCTCTCTCCTTCAGCAACAAAAAGCCTATTGCAAACAGAGGAGTAATATTAAGTGGGTCACCCTTGGGGATGTTGGCACTAGTTTTTCCATGCACATGACACAATTATGTTTAAAAAAATTTTATTACTTACCTTCAGGATAATCAAGGTGTTTCATTGGTAGAACCCTTCATGAAGTAGGAAATAGACAATGTGGTCTAAAATCTTCCCTCTAATAAAGCCCCAGGTCCTAATGGATTCAACACTGACTTTATAAAGCATTGCTGGCCCATTGCAGAACATGATTTTTATGATCTTTGTAATTCTTTCTATAACAACAATATCTATTTAAGAAGCATTAATGGCTCCCACATCACTCGCATCCCCAAGAAGGATGATCCAATCAAAGTTTCACATTATATACCAATTTTCTCCTGAACACCTCTATCAAAATCATCACAAAATTATTGGCAAATAGGCTTCAAAGGCACCTTCCTTCTGTTCTTCATAAAAACCAATATAGTTTAATCAAATATAGATGCATTCAAGACTGTCTTGCATGGGCTTTGAAATATCTTCATACGTATCATCAAACTAAAAAGGAGATTATTATCTTGAAACTTGACATTGAGAAGGCATTTGAAGTAGAGCATGAGTTCATGTTACAAATGATGATGCACAAAGGCTTTCGCCCCTCTTTGGATCCAATGGTTGAGATCCATTTTCACACCTTGCACTTCATCTGTCCTGCAGAAGGGGAGTTAGACAAGGAGACCCTTTGTCTCCACTTTTGTTTGTCTTAGCTGTAGATTTTTTACAGTCCATCCTCAATGATGCAATGGCCAGACAAGTTTTAAGCTTGCCCATCCCTCTAGCCAGTGATGCTAATTTTCCTATTCTGCAGTATGCAAATGATACACTCATCTTCATGAATGGTGATTTAAATGAGTTGAACAATCTCAAAGCCGACTTGTCTGATTTTGCACAGTCTTTCGGATTAAAGGACCATCATTCTTGCACAGCAATTTGGATGCACAACTGGCACTCTCCCTTTTACCTATTTCGGTCTACCCCTCAGGATCACTAAACCTACGGTTGCTGACTTTTGGCCACTAGTAATCAAATGTGAAAGAAGACTTGTAGCTTTCTATTCTTACCTAAATGAGGCTGGCATATTAGAGCTCACTAATGTTGTGATCAATGCTTTACCTACCGTTGTAGTGTCCACTTTCATTCTTCCTAAAGAGGTCATAAAGCAAATAGACAAATACATGAAACATTGCCTTTGGAGGGGCTCAGATCTAGGCAGCAAAAATCCCCCAAAGCTGCTTGGCCACTGGTCACTCTGCCCAAAAGTGAGGGTGGGTTGGATATTCTTAACCACTATGTTCATAATACAAGTCTACTTTTAAAGTTCATGCACAAATTCTGCAGTAGAGTGCAGGTACCTTGGGTTCAGCTCAAATGGGACCAATATTATTCAAGAGGTAATTGACAAGCCTACTCTGTGTCTTTTAGGGGTTCATTTTGGTGGAGAGATGTTTTAAAGTTGATAACCCAGTTCAGAGGTATGGCTATAGTTCAATTACATGATGGCAAAACATGCTTTTTATGGCACGACCAGTGGCATAGCTTCTTTCTCTCTCAAAGTTCTCTGAACTTTTCTCATTTGCAAGAGATCAATCTATTCCAGTCTTTAAAGTAGCAACAACAGAGCACTTTTATGATTTGTTCCATCTCCCTCTAACCCCTAAAGCTTATGATCAACTCCTAACTTTGTAAGATACTGTTCAAAACCTGAAGGCCCTCTCGATCCATGGAGTTACATTTGGGGTAATAACATCTTTTCTTGCTCCAACACTTACAAGCACCTTATTGGTACTGACCAAGTACATAGAGCTTTCAAATGGTTGTGGAAATCTCGCTGTCAAAATAAAAGGAAATTTTTTCTGTTGGCTCATACTGAATGATCGTCTCAACACAAGAGCACTCTTGAGAAGAAGGAATATGCAATTACCTGATTATACTTGTGTTCTATGTTCTCTGAACGTTTATGAAGATCTGGCTCATCTTCTCTTTCAATGTCCTTTCTCTCAAGATTGTTGGTCTTCGTTTCACCTAGCCATACCCTCAGCTCTGAACTCTGGAGATACTTTCCATGATCTGAAAGATCAACTCCATGTTTCCCTCTTCATGGAAATTATAATCACAATTTGCTGGTCAATTTGGTTCTCACGAAATGATGTCATTTTTCGTAACATACCCCCATCAGTTCAGAGAAGCAGACAGGTGTTCAAGCAAGAGTTTGCCTTAGTTATTCTAAGAGCAAGGCCAAGTTTCCATCCCTTTATGGATCAATGGCTAGAAAACCTTGTGTAATCTTGTTGATTTTCTTTATTTCTTTCTTAGTCTCTTGATTGTACTTTGTAACACCTGTTTTTACTTTCAATAAGATTTCAGTAGGGGTGCAAATCCCTCCAGTTTCATCATAAAAAAAACAATCCCACTCTATTTATAGCCTAGGTAAGGCAGCCGGTAAGGCAAAACAACCCGAGTCTAAACTACATCATGCTTTCAATTCGACTCAACAATCATATTCTTGAAATATTCGAGGGCCTTAATTTGGCCTATATGAGGCTTCAAGGGGTAACACTCACCTCTATATATAGCTGCTCCATTTCAAGGCCTCAAGGGTAACATTTGCTTCCTGGCACAAAGCGGAAAAACACATGAAAAACTATAATCCAGAGAGAACAGTCTGAATCTAAATAGGGCAATGAGAGTATGATGGACTGACGCTAGGAATTCAACGGTGACAATTGAAAGAGATGTCCGATAATAGTGTTGGGAATGGGACACATCAGCAATTAAAGATCGAACCATTCTCCCAGCCCCTGTGCTAGCAACTGGGGTCTGGGCATGTGTTGGCTGTGCTGCAATTTCTAGGCTGGCCGTTAAAGACTATCCATCAAAGCAATGCAGATCGACTCAACAAAGTTATTCCAGGAACATTCAAGGGACTTAATTTGGCCTTCACGGACTCAAGGGTAACACTCTATATATAGGTGAAAACTAGTTTGGAAGATAAACTACAATTTAGACACCACACAGGAATTCAATGGTACTGCTTACTGAAGAGGTGTCTAATAACAGGGATATAGGAATAAGATGCATCAGCGGTTAAAGATCAAGTTGCTGCTCTGCCAGGATCCTCGATGTCGAGACCCCACGTCGCAGTCATCGTCTGGCTGCCAAAGCGAGGCGGGCGCGTCCTCGCCGAGGCCTTCGGCTAGCTAGATGTCTTCCTCTTCCTCTTCGTCGCACAATTAGTTTACTTCTTAGTACAACCCTCTAAGCGCCACCGTTCGAGCCGGTGCCATTTGTCTGTGTGTTGCCTAATGGGTTTCCGGGCAACTCACTATGGGACCCCATTAGGATGTAATTTAAACATTCTCACTTCTCTTAATGCAGTACGTACCAATGGTACGCTTTCAAAAAAAAACATCCCGTGCTTGCACTATCCAATGTGCGCATGTTGGCTTTGCTGAAATTTCGAGCTTGGGAATTTTGTTCAGCTATCCAGTGAAGAACAGTAGAAGAAATGCAGAAGACATGGGTCATGTAGCACTGTGCATATTCCATTTCTTACTCTTCGCTCATCGTGCCGCCAAGGGTGGTTTTTTATTCCTAGTGTATTCATCTGTTATTACTAGTGTATTCATCTTCTTTTGCCTCGTCATAAAGAACAGGGAAGTATTCTTTGGCTTCAAGTAATATGTTTTGGCCTCTGTTTCTGTTTTAATGGAAGGATATGATGTGAGCGACATGGGTTTTTATGAAAGAAGTGCAGAATTGACATCTCCCCACCATCTCTCTCATATCGTAGAAAATCATAAAACAATAATGACTGTGGTGTCTTGTTATGAACTTGTGTGTCCATCGACACAATGAGCAATAATTAGAATAGCCACAAGACCTTTCTCTATGAGCATCCCAGAATTGCTAAATAAATACAATTCTATATGTTGTGATATTGTCTGTACGGTACTACTCTACCTGAGTCTATGAGTGTCCGAGTTTCCACACACAATCGTGTAGCATCTCATAACAAGATCATTGTTAGTGTTTGTGACTGGCTTTCATATACAAAGTGGATCCTGTATTCTGTACCCTCATAGTCCTCTAGTAGGAAACACGCTTGTCACACTTCGTCTATATAGTGTGCGTAAAACGAATGTGCCTGAAAAGTAGCTCCAGCTAGTTGGTGAACCAATAGCAGGACAAAATTAAAGCTACACACATCATTCTAAAAAAACCACGGCTTCTGATCCTACATATATATAGCTGAGGGAACAAAAGTAAAATGTGAACTCTTGTGTATGGCGTGCGTGGGGTAACAAGATTACACTATGAATAGCGTGCTGTCTGCATGGTGGTTTCTTGGCATTGGTGACCCAATGCAGCCAGGGGCTTCAGCTTTGGGAATGTGAAGCATCGGGAATTTGAACCGAACAATAAGGAATGATCGAGCCAGTCGTTTGGCCAGCCACGCGAGGCACGTTCTCAGTCAACCAGGATCAAAGCAGGGTGCTCGCGTATTTCCGCTCAAGGAGTGGGAATGGATAGAAAAACTCGTGGCTGTGCCTAGGGTGAGGCCACGATTGTCCAGGGCATGGCACTGGGCCTCATGTGGCACGTGTGGCCTGTCACTGTGTGGTCCATATTTAAGCCTGTGACAGTCCAAAACAACAGTTTTTCATGTAATGCGTGTGTCTTCCATTTGCTCCTTGGATTTGACGATGGCATGATCTGTTTCTGTATTAGTTTCCTCTGCAATTGCTCCATCTATGTAAAAGGTTCTTCTCTTGTTCGTCAAAGACAAAACAATGAAATAATTTTGGCAATTACGGTTAATATATGTAATATGTAGCAAGTGTATGCCAAATCTGTCATTTATAGATTTTTGGAGATCGTCAGACGTACTCGCGTATAGTAAATGAAGCAAGTGACCTTATATCTATTTGAGATCAGAGACCGAGTTCGGCCCGTCACTGTGTTGTATTGTGTAATTCACAAAAAAATATAATTACCGGTTAGTTTTTTTCATCACTTGGTCTCCTAATATTGTAGTTGGCCCACATGTCAATGAATTCGCCCATTTTGTTTTCTCGTGCTCCATTCTTCTTAATGATAAGAGTCCCTAATCACTTGTCTATTACCTAGCACCACGTCAATCATCACAGGTAATGGATGATGGACGTGTAGTGCCTATCACTTTATAGACTTGTGCACCTGCTTAGCCATTCTGATTTAGTAGGCGCTTTGTTATTGCCAGCAGATGACAAATCATCTAGCATTGAACTACTAATTAACCAACTATGCTAATCCATATGAAAATGATTCTGGGATGATTATGTCCCACATGGGCAAGCCCTCTTCAAACAAGTTATTACTCAATGTTTTTTTTTCTCGGTAGGAAAAAAAATACTGAGGTCACCGATAAATGGGGATTTATCGGAAAATCAGCCAGTTTATCGTTTTCTTTTCGGACAAAACTTGAAACAAAAACAACGTTTAGATTGTGGCCAAACCATGTAACATTGAAAATACACACAGAAATTTATAATTAGAAGGACTGAGGATACAGATACGGAGGGAATTCGGTCCAGACATCTGGTGGGTATTTTTTGCGTGCTCGAATTCAAAATGAGCCAAAAAAATTTGAGCAGTAAGGAATACCGGGCCTGGATGAGAAATGGGATTATCAGATTTCTCGATTCTTTCTCGCTGAGAAAAAAAACCATATGTTATTACTAAGCTTAGGGACAACAGTTGAAATGAGACATTGGAAATAAGGATTTTATTTTCTCAGATGTGAAGTCCATTTTTTTTTTTTTTTACTTCTATGTGAAGTCCAATTTATAGCCTAGCTAGTTAGGGCTGGTAAGGCAAACACCCATAGCCTACACTGCATCAAGCTCTCGACTCAACAATTTATAGCGTAGTTAAGGCAGGAAAATTGAAGGGCCTTAATTTGGCCTTTACACAGCCACAAGGGTAGCACTCTATATATAGGTGTGCCATTTCTGAAGAAGCAAAAGCAGATTTGCTTATTGGTGCAAGGAGGAAACATAGATGCCAGACATAAAAATTCTCAATGCATGGTACTTAACTGAAGAGATGTGTAATAACAGGCATGGGAATGGGATGCATCAGCAGTTCGAGATCGTGTTGCATTGCAACATCCGGTGCTTGCACTAACAAAACTAGTGCGGAAGATAAACTGTAAGTATTGGAGACACGACACGGAAATGGAATGAGTATGAAACTGGAGAGGGCGATGAGTATGAAGGGCTGACACATGAGTTCAATTCTACCGATCACTGAAGAGATGTCTAATAACAGGGATGGGAATGGGATGCATCAGCAATTAAATATTGAGTTGCTTGCTGAGTTCCTGTGTTTGCACTAACCAATGAGCTCATGTTGGCTTTGCTGGAATCTGGTTCAGTTATCGTGTAAAGAAACGCACTGGGTCATTATGCTGCATCTTCCATTTCTCCCTCTTCGCCTAGCATTTGTAAATCCTTAATTTAGTTAGGAATCCAGGAAACCGGTGTGTGTTCGTTCATCATGCTGCCAAGGGTGGTGTGGTGTTCCTAGTTCAATCGTTTGTTTTGGCCTCATCTCGGCTTACATCTCTGTTTGGCATGGCTTGCACATCGGCACCGCTGTTGGATTCCAGCATATGTGCCCTACACGATCTCCTTTTCCACGTGAGTGCGCAAGAATCTCACATGATTTGTTCTAACCAATATATCGCTCATACATCTACCTCCGGGATGGTATTAGAAGTCATCCATAAAGAGCTTGAAGTCCACTAGTACCAAAAACCTTTTTCGTGGTGGGCGGATTTGCTTTTGCGTGGCGGGCATGGCTGCCCGTCACCAACCAAAGGTCATGGTTAATTGTGACCTTTTGCGTGGTGGGGTGGCCGTGCCCGCCGTGCATAAGAATCAAGCCGTGGCGTCGTTTAGATCTCCTTTTCTGGGACTATTTTTTTTTGGACACTCCTTCGCCGAGCACCTGTCAGCAGCGTGCTCGGCAAATAGTTTTAATTTTTTTTATGGGAAATATTTCGCCAATAGCCTCCTGCTCGGGCCGTTAGCAAAGGCAGTCTTTGCCGACCGCCCGAGCCACTCCGGCCGGGCGAATGGGGAACTGGCCGTCGGTCAGCCAAAATCTCCCAGAGATGGGTTATGAAGCTCTTTGTCGAGTACTTCATAACCCAGCTGTCGCAATAGTGTTAACCTAGTTCACCACAAGTCTAAAAAGTCCATAAGTTCATCACCACCACAAGTCTAACAAGTGGCCCCCGAGGTTGTTGGGGGAAAAAATCTATTGCGACAGCTGGGTTATGAAGTACTCTACAGCGGGTGGACGGCGTCATCCTCCGTGTACCTGCCGAGAAGCAAGGGATGGGTTCTCGGCAAAGAAATTTCTTTGCCAAGTGTCTCGCTCGCCGATGGCCTCGCTCTCGGCAAATTGGAACTTTGCCTACAATCCGGCTTTCCCGATGGCCGCGCTCTCGGTAAAGTCGTCTACGCCGAGGGGGATGCTTCACCGAGAGCGGCTGTCGGCGAAGCTTTACTTTGCTGAGCGCTGGTTTTTCGTGTTCTCGGCAAAACGTAGTCCCGTCGGGCGAAGGCCCAGTTTCCTGTAGTGTAGAACTGGTA